>QRFJ01004912.1:0-22615 GCA_006176705.1 Cocos nucifera | reverse complement strand
ATATATATATATATATATATATATATATATATATATATGTATGTATGTATGTATGTATGTATGTATGTATGTATGTATATATACATGTGTGTGTGTGTATATGTGTGTGTGTGTGTGTATAAATATATATGTAACAAGATTATTTCTATTTTAACTTTTAGCAGAAGCAAGACTTCTTTAGTATCTACAAGTTTGAGTAGTTTTGCTTGACAATCTTCTAGCCACAAGTTGCATAGCCATAGTAAGTCTCAATTAAAGGCTGTATCGAAAAACCATTAAGGGCAGCAGGAATAAATTATTGACAGTCTGGACTACTCATATTAACTTCTATTGAAGTCAGGCTAACACTTTAGGTTATTATAGACATGAGCTTTTTATCTAGGAATTCTTCATCCTTTTCTTCTTCAAAGGAAGGTACTATGGATGGATCTATAATAGATCCCTATAAGAATAAGGCAAAACCCTAGTTAATCCCTAGGGTACCCCCTTAAGTTAGTCTATAAAACAAACTGGTTAATTTCTGACTCAAGAATCAAAATGATAGAAAAATAATTTTAATATCAAAAGAACATGAATTAATTCCATTATTAGATGAAGTGTTAATTAGTAGTTTCAAAAATCAGTATGGTTTTCTACATCTATGATTAATTCAAGTAGTAGTTAAACCTTTAATTCATCAAGATATCAATAGTGCAATATTTATGTGCCTCAAAAATCGTAGGTTTATAAATTACCATGATTCAACTTTGGAAATGATAGAATCAAGCCTCTTTGATGGCCCCATATATTGCAAGCCCTGAAAGCCTATATCAAGAAGACCAGTTGAATGGAGAAAAGTATGAAACTCTCTAATATCTCTATTTACATGAAATGGTTTGTCACCCCGCTTGTCTTCAACTTTAAGAATACAATTAAAATCATTGACAAGGAGAAAAGGAAAGCCCCATACTAAAACATCAAAAACCTGGGACCAAACCAGATGATGCAAATGGACAAACATGCTAGCATAAACAAACCCCAAAATCCATATTGATTTATTAGGAATGGAAAGGACCCCAAAAGTGATTTGCTTATTAACATGCACAAAATGCACCATTCCAAGTTTTTTCCACCATGCTATAATGATACACCTAGAAAGACCTTTTGATGGAATTAAATACAACTCCCACATAGGACCTAGGAACTGCTACATAGGATACAAAGTAGTAAGTTCTAATCTAGTTTCTAAAAAGCATAAATATTAGGATTATAAGATCTTAACATAGTCTTAACATTGTTTTGCAAAGGGGTTTAGTAGCCGCCCCATAATTTCACACTAACAACTCCATGGAGACTCAAAATGCAATTCATGCACAACCCCCGACTCTGGCCCCACTGTACTTGTACTAAATTAGGGGTCCACTTGCAATAGTACTAAATTGATAGAGGAATTAAGTGACGTTTACTTGGTGCAATGATAGGCATGGTCTAGCCCTAGTTTGGGAATGTATAGATTGAGTCTTTATTTTAGATCGGTGATTAGATTTATATCCCAAGTCTACTATGTTGCATCTTGCTAGATTTGTTTATGATCATTATCCATTGTTAGTGTCAATCCTAGACAAGATCATTAGGGGCCCTCATCCTTATAGGTTTGAAAAGTTTTGGTTAACTATTTCGGAAAGTCGGGAGGTCATTAGGTGGGCTTGGTATTGTAACGGTAATTACTCATTGGGGACCAAATTGGGCCTTATTACTACACAATGTTCATCATGCTCTTTTCAATTGTAAACAAAGGATGGAAAATTTGTTTACTACTGGAAAGCATCTATATGATTGTATCTATCAAGTACAGTTGCAAGAAGCTTCATTTGGTGGGCTGCCTTCTCATCTCCATTTTCATATGATGGCTTTGCTTTGAGCCTATCATTAGAATTTACATCACCAAGAGCTATTATGGCATTAGAAGTCATATCTTATGGCCACAATATGATGATGCTAATTTTAGATTTTTCATAGATCCACAATGTTGAGGAGGAGATAGGACCATATTCATACCTTATGTACTGATCTAGAGGGAATATATCTTTGACTCTAACCAGATCCAAGCCCTTTTGCTTCACTATTTTATGCAAATATGGTTTGCAGCTCAGAACACTAGCTTAATTGATTCTCTTTTGATTTCACCACAAGTCTCTTCTGCTCAAAATATTTCTTTAGTCCAAGAAGTTATGGAGGTTGAGGTTTTCTTGGCTCTGCAAAGTATGAATCTAGATAAAGTACCCAACCCTAATGGTTTTCTACCATTCTTCTTCCAATAGTGTTAGCCACTAATTAAATATGAGGTATTGCTTGCTATTCAAGACTTCTTTACATCTAAGAAATTACCTCAGTCATGGTCCAATACTTATATTACTTTGTAGCCTAAAAAGCTCAATATGCAAACTCCTCATAACTATTGTCCCATTAGTCTTTGTAATACCGTTTACAAACTCATTGCCAAGGTGTTGTGAAGTTGGTTCTTCCTTCTATTATTTTAAGAGAGCAAGGAGCTTTTTTATTGCATCGTCCTAGTGCTTCTATCTGTGGCTAACTCAAAAGTTTATGCATTTGGTTTTCCATCCCCCATGGTCCAAATACTTAATGATGTTGAAGCTAGATAAGGAGAATGCTTAGCATCATGTTAATTGGCATTTTTTGATTCATGTTTTGATGCAACTGGGTTTTCATGATAAGTGTGTGCATTGGGTTAATCTTTATATTTCTTCTTCTTAATTTGCTTTGTTGATTAATGGCCCTCCTTTTCTTTGTTTCTCAGTATCATGTGGTCTTAGAGAAGGTTGCCCTCTATCTCCATATCTGTTTATTCTTTGCTTTGAGGTTTTCTCCTCTATTCTGCACTTTGCTATCCAAAAGAGATTATTGAAAGTATATAGACTGAAGGAGGGACACAACTTTTCTAATGTTGTCTATGCTGATGATTGCATTCTATTGGCTTGCGCCATAGTTTGAGATGCCATGTATTTGATTGCTTTAATTGATTCCTATCATCATAATTCAGATCGAGCTGTCAATTATGCTTAAATCTTATATCTCCTTTAGTCTGTTGGGGATCTTGTACCAAAATATTATGGCAGGAAGAAAGAATAATAAAAGAAACTCAATCAAGTACATGGATTAGTTTAAAGGCTCGCCTCCACGGGACATGCAAAGCTTCACTATGAAAAAGAAACAAATACAAAAGGAGATTACCCATCCTCAATTATCATATACAATCCTCTCGACTAGAAGCTATCCTTATAAAGCTCTCTCTTGGAGACCTCCTGAAATAATTGCAGTCCGTTGTCTAGCTCTTTACCTGGAGCCCTCCTGCTCCTGCTGCCCTCTGATTTGCTATCTTCTACTGTCTTAGATCTCAGCCAAACCACCATATACTCTTGATCTGCTACGTGCCTTTTAAAGGCCTCAGTCCATGTCTAACTTGGAGATTAGTCTTCGATTACATCTCTAATAAGTCCCTTTTTATCCTTGGATTATCACCGCAAGCAATGACAACCATCCAATCGTGCAAACCTCCTTTAACCCTATAAAAAAATAGCTCGATCAATATGCACTGTGCGTGTAGACTCCATGGAGGTGCTCCCACGCGCATGACCGCACGTGCTTACCTGCACTAGGCACGATCCTATGCACTGGTGCATGCACAGGCGATAGCTCATGGTGCTTGAATGCCTGAATGCTGGCCCCCCTCTCGCATGATTGCCTGGGCCTAGGCCACACTCGCATGTGCCCACCTGGGACTGGGCCGGCCATCACGCACGCTCGTGCTAGGCCTGGGCATGGCCTACCAGCTGGGCCGGCCTTCGCACACGCTTGCATGGTGTTGGCGCCTATGCTGGGCCTGGGCATGGCCTAGCACACTGACCAGACTGGATAGGCCATTGCACGCACCGACAGGCATCCATGCTGGGCTTGGTTGCAGCCTAGCATGTTGCTAGCCCAACTACCGTGCCTAGCTTGCACTACCATGCTCAGTGGTCTGTGCATGCTCTCTTGCCCATATTTCCTCCATCTAGACTCTGATTAGAATATTCTTGGGCTTATTGAACTTCATTTGTCATCTTGGACCTCGCTATGAATTTATTATAAGAAAATTCAAGATCTTTTTCTTAATAAGGTACTCGTTAGAGAACGAGGGCACTGAGCGTGATCACCTTGAGCATTCATAAGAAAGTCTATCTTCTCATCAATGACAGGCTCAATATTACAGTAGTGTGTTTGGTTCTTTGATCTAAGGTGCATCGACAATTCACCTTGAGGATGTTGTAGTTTGACTATACTATAACTCAATATCCTAGTCATTCAAAATTCTGAGGTGTATGTTGGTTATAGTACATTCATTGTAGGAATTGGATTACACCAATAAGGGATCTATCTATCTCGGTAGATGAGGAGTAGTCCTATAATGATCATGAGAATCGAGTCCATAAGCTCATGGCCATGGTAGAGTGAAGATGATAGAAAGAGTTTCTATAAAGGATTTTACATAGGACTCGAATCGAATAATTAATTCATATGATGGATATTGGGTTTGACGAGTTCACCTTAACCCTAACCCTGTTGGGGATCAAGATAGAAGAACCCAATCATATAAGTAGCTACATCGAGAGATTCACTTTCAATTCTAATAGATTGCCACCATATACTGTTAGGTGTCACTGATGGATTTTGAAAGCAATTAGAATAATTTTGATGATCGATCATTCTAATTTTATGAATCAAAAAAGTTTTGATCCATCGAAAGATATTTCGATGATGTCGATGATGGAGATCATGATATATCTCATTACCATATAAAATTGAACCTAACTAAATTATACAAATAAAAGTTTGGATCTGGATATCATCAATTGAGCTAACTTAGTTTGATAGATTTGGATTAAATCTAATCAGGCTCAAGATAATCGTGCTAGCACATGATTGAGCCTGACTTTCTTCTTCTATAATCTTTCTGATTCATCACAATCGAGTCAAATTTTATTGACTCATTTCTATATCTTGAATGAGTTTATTTTCATCTAAATGAAATAAGTCTAGATCAGATTAATTATAAAAATTAAATTCATTCCTAGTGTAATTGGACTAGGGTCAATAGTTGATCCAATTAAGAGAATTGAGGGTCATATGATCAAAAAATTTTAGAAATTTTTTTAGAAACTATTTTACTCTAATTTTTAGATATGTCATAGGGGACGAGTTATACTTTGGGTGTGTAAAATTTTGTGATTTTTTAAGATGCCTAGATTAGGTTTTGATAGAGTTTGATTTGGATCAAACTCTTGAGAGAAGAGTCCTAGATGCACATGGACTCTTCCTTATCCTTTCATGCCGCCACCTTTTAGATGGATTTTTGGCATCAAAATCAAATGAGATCTAGGGTTTTTCATGAAGATCAGGTCTAAGAGTTCCAATGCTTGAATTAATAAGATTTTTGATCAAAAAGAAACTCTTTATGGTACTATATCTTGTATAAGAACTCTTCTCACAAAATTGCCTCAACATAATTTATTTTTTCCACACCGAAAAGAGCCTTTTCTCTAATATCCACACCCCCTCTATCCTCTCTCTCCCTCTTTTCTACATGTCTAAAAAGTTAGGCATAAATCTAAGTTGAAAGTCCAAGATTTTTGGCACGAGATTTAGTATCTACGCAATGGTGTTCATAAGACGAACAAGCTGCCCTCAGAAGTCACTTTGAAGGTTTTTCAAATTAGATCCAGATCTAATTTTTAGAAAAGAGATTCATGAGAAGAAGACATTTAGATCCTACTAGAGTAGATACTGATAGAGATATGACATTCAGATTCACGGATCTTCCTGTGTTTTTTTGGGGACATAGTCTAATGATTATTATATATTTACCGAATAGGATTTTCTCTAAAATCATTCCTACCACACCGTATGAGATATGAAATGGTAAGAAACCAAGTCTGAGTCATCTCAGAATTTGGGATTGTCCAGCTCATGTCAAGAGACAATGGGCAGATAAGTTATAGTATAGATCCTTTAGAGCTCGGTTCATAGGATATCCTAAAGAGTCATTAGGATATTATTTCTATATTTTGAAAGACCATAATGTGATTGTGAGTCGACATACCATCTTCTTTGAAAAATAGTTTATTCAAGATGGTGGTATCGGAAGATAGATTAGGCTCGAGAAGAAAGTCTTCCAAGAGCAATGACCTAAGGATCCTATGAAATTCAATCAGATTGAGCCAGTTCAATCACTACCTCCTCCATCTCGTAGATCAGAAAGAATTTTTCATCCTCCTAAAAGGTACTTAGGTAATATTTTAGAGGATGTAGAAAAAATATTCCTCATAGAAAATGGGGTTCATGATGATGATCCCAAAACTTATGATAAGGCGATATTAGATATCAACTCTAAAAAATGGTTAGAGGCAATGAAGTCAAAGATTGACTCAATGCTCTCGAATCAAGATTGGATCTTAGTAGATCCATCTGAAGGTATAGTACCTATTGGATGTAAATAGATCTACAAGAGAAAGATAGGTGCAGATGGAAATGTGGAGACATTCAAGACTAGGTTAGTGGCGAAAGGGTATAGTCGGCATGAAGGCATTGACTATCAGGATACCTTCTCGTCAGTAGCCATGCTAAAATCCATCCGCTCATTGCTTACTATTGCAGTCTATTTTGATTATAAAATATGATAGATAGATGTAAAAAATGGCGCTTTCTTAACAATAGATAATCTTAAGAAAAATATCTATATGGAACAACCGTTAGGTTTCACATTCAGTAATGCTGATTACAAGGTCTGCAAGCTACAAAGGTCCACCTATGGACTTAAGTAAGCATATTGGAGCTGGAATGCTCGTTTCAATAATGTAATCAAATTATTTGGATTCATCAAGAATGATGAGGAACGGTGAGTATTCAAAAAGATCGGTGGAAGCACGGTTGTCTTCCTCGTACTATTCGTGGATGACATCCTTCTTATTGAAAATGATATTTCCATATTGACCTTAATTAAAATGTGGTTATCAAAAGAGTTCTCTATGAAAGACCTAAGAGAAGCATCCTTTATTCTAGAAATTAAGGTCTATAGGGAAATAGACCAAATAAGACTGCTGAATCTCGTCACAGATGAGTGTACATTGAGGAGTACTAAAGGAGGTTTAGCATTGAAAACTCCAAGAAGAAGATTGGGTGCTCCTTTAGACATGACATTCATCTCCTCCAAGAAATGTGGTCCCACACACACTTGAGGAGATTGAACGCATGAGTAAGATCCCTTATTGCTTTTAGCAATAGGGAGGCCGTTATGTATGCCATGCCTATATACACGAGATCTAATATCGCCATGCTGGTAAGTGTCACGAGCAAGATATCAGTCGGAATCCAGGTGGAAGAGCCTTTTGGACTTCTGTGAAATTTTTATATCCTTAAGGTACTTGAGAGAACTAAGGATATGTTCTTGATTTTTGGTAATAGAGAACTCCAGGTCCAGGGTTATAATAGACTCCAGATTTTATGTCGATCATAGATGAATCGAAAGGCTTCGACATCTGGTGGTCTGTTTTGTGTGTAATGATGATGCTAGTCAACTAGAAAGAGTTCCAAGCAGACTGTGATAGAGAATTCCAATCTGAAGTAAGAAGTACATGTTGCAATCGAAAGCCACAAAGAAGGCATTTTTGATATAAGAAAGTTCACCGAAGAACTCGGAGTGATGCCATCAGATGCCGTTTCTCTGTACTGTGATAACAATGGTGCCATAGCCCTAGCTAAGGAGCCGTGGTCTCACAAAAAATTCAAGCACATCGAGCGGTGATTCCACCTCATCCGTGATTACCTCGAGAAGGATTATATAGAGGTCAAGAGAGTGACTCCGTGGACAATGCGGTAGATCTACTGACAAAGCCTTTAGGCCTAATAGAAGATCGATATGTATGATATATGTTATATATGTCCCATCTTGAGAAGATGGGCTATAGACTTGTAGCCAATTGGCTTTAGTCAAGTGGAAGTTTATTAGAATGTATGTTTCTAGAAGCCCAGATTTGGCTAACACTTATATAGACTTCTAAGGATAATTTAAAAAATTTAACTATAAATTAATAAAAAAATTATTTTTTTATCATAGTGTGTATTTTAAAGTGTATGTGATACATCTTTGAGTTAATGATATGATAAATTCATATTTTCAAAGAGTTGAAAATTTAAGACATTGAATTTTTTTATAATTAACTGATAAACTGCTTCTGATAGTAGGATCGTCATGAGGATGGTGATTGATCCAGAAAGGTTTTGGTGTACGAATTGCTTTCTTTTTTGGTAGATGAGTCTTTAAGTTACGGTGTGGAGATGACTGGGAGTGGAGAGTATAGAATTATTTCATTGAAAAAATGGTGGTGTTTGAGGGTCTAAGCCATGACCACACTTGAGCATTCATAGGAAGTCAATCTTCTCCTCGATGACTGGCTCGAAATGTTGCAGTCAGTATTGTGTCTGATTCTTTAATCTGAGGTGCATGATAATTTATCTTGAGGGTGTTTTTGGTAGTTTGACTACACATACTCGATAATTCTAGTCATCTCAAAATTCTGAGATGAATGTTGGCTATAGTACGCTTTATTGTAGGAATTGGATTGCCACCAATAAGAAATTCTATCTTTACCTCGGTTAGATCGAGGAGCACGTCCGCCATGGATGATCATGAGAATTGAGTCCATAAGCCTATGGCCATGGCAGAGTGAAGATGATATAAGAGTTTTCTATAAAGGGATTTCACATGGACTCGAATGCAATGGATTAATTTATATGATCGGAATATTGGGTTTGACAGAGTTTAATCTTAACCTATAATTCTATCGAACTCAAGATAGAGAACCAATCACACAAGATAGCTGCCTGACGAGGGTTCATCTTTTCAGATGGATTGCTATCATTATACTGTTAGGTATCACTGATGAATTTTTGGAGCAATTAGAATAATTTTGATGATCGATCATTCTAATTGTATGAATCAGAAAAGTTTTGATCCATCGAAAGATATTTCGATGATGTCGATGATGGAGATCATGACATATCTCATTATCATATGAAACTGAACCTAACTGGATCATACAAATAAGAGTTTGGGTTTGGATGTCATCAATTGAGCTAACCTAGTTCGATAGATTTGGATTAGATCCAATCAGGTTCAAGGTAATGATGCTAGCACATGATTGAGCCTGACTTTCTCCTTCTGTAATCTTTTGGATTCATCGCAACCGAGTCAAATTTGATTTGACATATTTCTATATCTTTGAATAAGTTTTATTTTTATCTAAATTGAAATAAGTTAGATTAGATTAATTATGAAAATTAAATTCATTTTTCTAGTGCATTGGATTTAGGGTCAAATAGTTGACCCAATAAGAGAATTGAGGGTCACATGATCAAAGAATTTTAAATTTTTTAGAAATTTTATTTTGCTTTAATTTTTTGATGATGTGAATAGAGGCATGCAGTTATACTTTTAGGTGTGCAAAATTTTATGAATTTTTAAAAGGTACTTAGATTAGTTTTGATAGAGTTTGATTTTTGGATCAAACTCTTGAGGGGAGTCTAGCATGCAGCATGGACCTTTCTTATCCTTTCATGCCCGCCCACCTTTCCAAATAGATTTTTGGCATCAAAATTAAATGAGATTTGGGGTTTTTCATGGAGATAGGTTCTAAGAGTCCTAATGATGCGAATTAAATAAGATTTTTTGGTTAAAAAGGAACTCTTTATGGTGGCTATGTATTAAATATAAAACCTCAGTCATTATATGTATACATATATATATGTATCTATGTATGCATATATATGTATGTACATATGTTGGAACTATAGTAGCTTCAATCTCGTTTCACAAATACATGCCGGTTATTGTCAAGAAGTTCGGAGAAACCCCACTATGCTAATCAATTATCGCCGGTCTTGATCTGGGTTTACATTTGATGAGATGTCTACTTCCTGTTTAGTTTAGAGGCCACTTCTGATAATTTCATATGTTCAGTTGTAACTTTAGGAATGATGTTCAACCAGAATTTGGGGTGATGCTTTATTAAATTGATTCTCTAGTTGATCTTCTGCTCCTCTTTTCCTCCGACTCAATTGACATTATAATGTTTCATACACTAAACTCTAGTCTCTCTCTAAATAGACCCTAGTCCATCTGTAGGACAAAACCCCAACATTTCATTGGTATAAATAACTCAATCTTGTCCTTTCCCACATTAAACACCAGTCCGCCACTTAAGCCTCTACACCATAACTTAAAATGATCATGTCCTTTCTTTCCCCTCTTTGATGGAGTGGATCTCTGGAGTTCAACCTTTCTATCTACTTTCATTTTGCCTAGTCTTCATGACATGATGCTAACATATTAACTGTTTTTATTCTTTCCTCTTTTTCTGAACTCTTCTCAGATCCACGGGAACCTCGGAGGTCTGCTAACTAATTTCATGAGCTCAAATTGCATCGTCATACCACCAAGTAGCCTTTATGAGTTTCTTGGCTTGCCCATCCTTTAACATCAGTTAAGCTAAGAATTTGGCAACAATGTATAAAAAGTTTCATATGAATTGGAGAACTGACCATGAATAAAATTTGATGATCATATTTTGATCCATAAAGGTAAATCAATATATATGAAATAAGTTTTGTGGTGAAGTATTGGAAGAAACATGATTAGGTGAGGATTCTAAAGGCATGAAATTTTGTATGATATTCTATAACCTTTATACTCCAACAGAGGTTTGGAAGAGACATGTTTAGTCAATAATTTGTGTTTGCTGTGAGTTAAAATAAAATATCTTTAGCCATCTTTGGAATAATTTGTTGAGATGTTTGTTATTTGTTATGATTTCAACTTTGTCCTTCGCCCTTATCACATCAATTTCTTTACGGATTAAATTACAATCTGAAGCCCCCTCCCCCTTTCGTTTAAGTGCCATCAAAAGATGACAAATATTAAGATGTTTGTCATTTGCTTACTAGGAATTTCATTCTGGCCAATTACTTATCTGACTTAACTGTGTCTTTTACGGTTCAATTCAACTGCTTGGTAGTTATTTCATGATTTTTGCTGTCATAAGGAATTGGTTTTGTGGAAATAACTTAATTTTCTCACTGTTTCGGTTGTTTCTGTTTATTACTGTTACCAGGTAAATCATCTCAGCAAGGCACTAAAGTTAACAGACCTCGGATATGGCAGTGCTCCATTTGCACATATGATAATGATGAGAGTTCATTGTCTTGTGAGATATGTGGAGTTATCCGCAATAGCTCTGTCAACCTTAGCAACAATGGTAAAGAAAAAGTCATGTTCTTTTGGGTGGTCATCATTGTTATTTGGCTGCACTAAATTTTGAACATCAGATAAGATTCTGCATTGTTTTTGTTGCCTTTTGATGAATCATGGCATAACAATGTGCAGCTATTGGCACGTCCGAAAGTTCAGGAGCATCTACATTGGGCAAGTCCAATCTTGCACAAGTGCCTTCTGCACTGCTCCAAACAGGAACAACTTCTGTTGATTTTCTAAGCAAAAAAGCTAGCAAGACGCTAGAGAAAGGTAATTTGCAGAACAGTTCACATGTTTAATAATACCGAGAAACTTTATGGTTGTTTATCCTCATTACCATATCAATGCAGATCTGCTTATGTTATTTAGGAATGCATCATCAAAACCAAATTTTGTTATGGTGTGTGATCCTAGTTATGTCATCCTTTGGTTCATTCACCAAATTCTGACTGTCGTATCTTGAAGGCTGTTAAAATTATTATTGTTCCCATTCTTTCACATTATTAGCATGGACAACATTTTTTTGTTAACCTCAATAAATATCTCTGCGTGTATATCCAAAACTCAAGAATCATGTGCAGAGAAAATGCATTTTAAAAATGCTGTGAAGAAATAGTGAAAATATGTTAAGTGATGGATGATCGGCACTGCTTCTAGAAACCATTTTTGTTTGTATAAGTCCTTTTGATGTTCTAAACCATTTGATCCTGTATCGATCATTTATTAGTACCTTTTGAGTCCATAACATTGGGTGTGGGGTTTATACTTCAATTCTTTGACCTTATAGCAGTTTAATAGTAGAAATTATTTTTGAGGTTGTGCTATGAAATGTTATTATTTAGAAATTCATTTTTCATGTCTTGTGAATCATAAGCTTATTGAAGCATCTGGGTCTGCTATGCTGATTTTTTTCCTTATTGAGTTGTAAAATTGCTTCTCATCCTACTCGTAAATGTTCACATGAAGTCATTATCATATAGGTGATAGCATCACTTTTTCCCTTGATGGTTCCTGATTCTGTGCTTTATGATTGATTAGGGACTCCGCATCTGATGATTCTGCATGCTATCATTCTTCTTTTTTTTTTTTTTTTTGGTATATCGTAAATTATGCAATGTTATTGCATATCAAATTCATTACTGGCAATTAAATGTTCCCTGCTAGCAGTCTTAAGCAACACTTTGACAGAATAAGCTCATAAGAATCGTTGATATGCCAAACGGTGGTTGTAACATTTTTTTTGTTTGTACGTTATTATTCCTCTAGTTCATGCAGTGCGGTCAGCTTCTACCAGGGCAGCCGCCAATGTCGACAAAGAGGGGATGGCTATATCAAGTGAAATAACTGACAAGTCATCTGTTTCATTGTCTAAAGCCAATCATTTGGATGAAAATGAGAGCGGTAGTGCCAGGGACGTTGAAGATGCAACAAAAAGTCTAGCCAGCAACCTAGGCCATTTGAAGCTGAATAAGGATACTGTGAATGGTAAAAAAGCAGCTTCACACACTCTGTACAAGCCAGAGAAATGGAGGTTCCTGGAGCCAGTTAAATCTTGCAATAGTAAGTGATGCATCTTGTTAGTCCTGTTGGGCTTCATGCTCTGCATTTTGACTTTGGACTTTTGCATCTGCTTGTCAATATTATTTTCTGAAGCATGATGTTAATTTAATTCTACTAGGTTGGTCATGTTGATTCTGGAAAATCGGCACTCTCTGGGAGATTGCTTCATCTTTTGGGACGGTTATCGTAGAGAGAAATGCACAAGTATGAGAAGGAGGCGAAAGAAAACCATTGTTGAAGGTGTTCTATGGGCAAAATGTGATATAGAAAAATTATATAAAACCTGCTAGGACTTGTTTCTAAGCAATGGAATTAGTAAGGTTGAACCAAAATCAACAAGCACCAACCCAGCAGTTATGGCAGGAATTTCTTTATGATGTAAATGATATATTTTATTTATTTACTGTGACTTGTTACTTACAGTTAGTGTCCATGGCTTGCGTTCTATAATTTATTAATGCAGGGAAAAGGATCATTTGCTTATGCATGGGCAATGGATGAAAGTGCTGAAGAGAGGGAGAGGGGTATAACAATGACAGTGGCTGTTGCATATTTTGACTCGAAGAAATATCGCATTGTTTTACTGGACTCCCCCGGCCACAAAGATTTTGTCCCAAATATGATATCTGGTGCTACACAAGCAGATGCAGCTGTTCTTGCTGTTGATGCATCTGTTGGGTCCTTTGAAGCTGGTATGGATGGTTATGGTGTTGGACAGACAAGGGAGCATGCCCAACTTATCAGAATCTTTGGTGTTGAGCAAATTATTGTTGCTGTTAATAAGATGGATATGGTTGGATACTCAAAAGAAAGATTTGATTTCATAAAATTGCATCTCATCTCCTTTCTACGCTCTTGTGGATTCAAGGATTCATCAGTGACTTGGATACCTATTAGCGCCATGGAAAACCAGAATATGGTCAAAGCTGCTTGGCAATTTATTATTTTCTATATGTTTCACATTCTGTATCTTTTAGTGGAATGCCAACTGTCAAGCGTGCACCCCGTCTTGGCATTGCTGCAATAATTGAGCAACGTGCTTGGTAGGTATCAAGGACCATGTCTGTTGGATGCGATAGATTCTCTGCCGCCTCCTCTACGGGATGTTTCAAAGCCACTTATTCTTCCTATATGTGATGTCATCAAGTCACCATCCATGGGACAAGTGGCAGCTTGCGGGAAACTAGAGACAGGAGCTATCCAAAATGGTTCGAAGGCTATGTGCTCTCAGTTGTGATGGAGGCTAATCAGGACTCACAATCATACTAACCGAAAATAAAGAATTGTAACACATGTTAAATAAAAATAAAAACTAAAAAACGTCCATGGAATATATGACACCTTAGAAAGGTTTTTTTTTTTCATATAATTCTATTCATTGTGCCATCATGTTGTTATGGTGAAGAAATGTTGTTGTCTCAGGATGCAAGATTAGAGACTTTGTTAAATATATTTGTTGCTCTGTACATCTTAGGACGCTAATTTAGGATTGAAACTTAATGGGAGGTTGAGATTTTTTTTTCCCCCTATATAATTTTTCAATTTTATTGTGCTGAACTTAGATTTGAAAGGAGATGAAGTCAAAACAAGGCAAATTTGTTTGTTGTTATTTTTTTTTAAAAAAAAATCAGCCTGTTGTGAAATCAAGTTTGGTTGCTGGAATTGAATTGTGTTAAAACTTTTAGCAGGAAGGAAAATTGTAGCATGTAACCCCTGTTTTTTCTCCGGGAATCAAAATAAAGAATCTCCTGCTTCGGTGGTCCGTTGCTACACTGTAGCCAATCTCGTAGCCTGTTGGCTTGGTGAGAATGTTTAAAAGAAAAATGAAGATGTTTTTCGTATCAAGAATTGCAGTAACCATCCTAGGCCTTTCTTAGGGAAAAATTCATTACAAGTTTGATGACCCCGGATGTAACATGGCTATGTTCCCACATGCTGTCCCATTCTTTCGAGGAAATGGTAAAGCTGGTAGAGGTCCCAGATCTGCCATGGTCCTGCTTGATTAAAAGATAGGCTGTTCGCCATGCCCTCCTATGCTGTTGGAGGTGGTGCTTTCTGAAATGTTGGATGATTTAGTAATGCCAGAAACGTTTGACAAGATAACCTTCCACAAGCTTCTTTCATGAGTTGTCGCTTTTAAATAGTCAGTCTTTTCATACATTTAAGGGTTAATGCTCAGAAGAACTTCTTAGTATGGGTTAGAAGATTCTCCCTCAAGACGTATGCCCTTATGAGGTTTGTCCCTAGCTTTAGTCTTTAAAGATTTCATATTTGCAACTTTCACTGTAGCCCCTGCTGAATGCGCTCGGACCAAGTCACAGATGAACGGACTTGCTAATTTAAGGCAACCGTTGGTGGAGAAATTGTTGTTGATTACATAAATTGTTTTGTTGCAGGTTTTAGTAATGCCTTCAGGGGATTTAGCGATGGTACGATCCATCGAACGAGATTCTAGTACATGCAGTGTAGCAAGAGCTGGTGACAATGTAGCTGTCAGCTTACAGGGCATAGACTCGGGTCTTGTGATGCCTGGTGGGGTGCTATGTCATCCTGATTACCCTGTTCCTGTATCTATCCGTTTGGAATTGAAGATCCTTGTCTTGGACATTGCAGCACCTATTCTAATCGGATCTCAGGTCAACCTACCTAGCTTTTGCTTCTTTGCTTGATTTAAATATTTCCATTGATGGTTCTAAATGAAAAAGGAGAAAATATAGGTCGAATTTCATATACATCATGCAAAAGAAGCTGCAAGGGTGGTAAAGATATTGTCGTTGCTGGACCAGAAGACTGGGAAGATCTCTCGAGTGGCACCACGGATCCTTAAAGCCAAACAGAGTGCTGTAATAGAGGTACAATTAGATTGATACCTGTTTTTGTTGGTAAAATTATCGCCAACTGGTGATGTTCTATGCAGTTCCCCGATCACCCTAAATCAGCATTCTGAAATTGTTTCAAGCGTGCTGTATGTTGCAACCTTTTTGTTTGTTGTCCATAATGTTGAACTGCGGCATTTGATGGAGTTTATTTTTATTCTTCTTTTTTTCTTTCTTTTCCGTTCAGGTTGCGCTTGATAGGGCAGCATGTGTGGAAGAATATTCCTAAATGCCGGGCTCTTGGAAGGGCATTTTTGCGATCTTCAGGAAGCACCATTTGCGGTTGGTGTTGTTGCCCGGGTACTTGAGTGATTGGTAGCTCCTCGGGCAGCATCTATTAATAAACATGATGAATTCATGGAAATTACCAAAACCACCATCGTATGTGCACGAGAACCATGGTTCATCAGAGACGGAAGAACAAAAAAAAATAAAAACAAAAAGGAAAAATATGCAATCCCTCACAAAGGCTACGGGCAGTTTTGGCTTGTTTTTGGTACTTGTAGATTGATGTCATGTAATGTATGGTCAATTTGCTCTATAGTTCCATGTGCTTGAGCTGCTAAATTTATTACTAGATTTTTAACCGAGTTGGTGTGGGGATTATAGAGGCACTGTAATTTGGTTATTTATATAGTTTTATTGGCCGTCTTACCTTTTCTGATCTCATATTATTACGTTGTGATTTTTTTTTTTTAGTGGTTGAGATAGAGGAATCCTTCCAATACTCATGGGAATATCATCTTACATTTCAAAATGTTACGAAAGGCATTTTTTAAATAGATGGTGATTGATAAAGCAATCTTTGATAATAATATCTAAGCACTGAATGTAAATCTTGTGATTGGCTATCTTCAATCAGATCTGATCTAGTCTAAATTGACTGACATAAGTTTCACATTGGTAATTTTAACTAACTCTTAACAGCATATACATCAAAAATTATATAATCTGAAGATTGCTAGATCAAGTGATTGAAAAAATATATATATAATTTGATGTTGTTTAAACTGTCCAATTTTTTTTTTACCATTCGATGTATAGGTTAGAGATTTTTATATCATACAATTTTTTCTGTGTAAATAGTTTGTAGCTAGTAGATCATATTTAATAGCTTAGATAATCAATATGGTATCCCTCCATCAAATATAGATTTGAGTTGGAGGAGGGGGGGGGGGGGACCATGTATGTGCATGCATATGCAGGTGTGTTTGTGTGCAAATATGGCTTATTATATATTAATATATAATTCATTAAAAGCTTATGGTTGCAGAATCTCCTACGCAAACATGCAATGCATTATGCTCGCTCACAGCAGCTCTTACCCTCCCAACCAGGCTCCAATTAATTCTGCATATGGTATAGAATTAGGCATTAAAAGCTTACCACCAGCTTGTAGAACTTCAGCATCATGGTCCTTAATTATATTTACCTTAAGTATACCAATGGGAAGAGAGAGCTAAGGACACCAGACCTGATGAGGAAGCCAGCTGAGAATGAGAAAAAAATGGGACTACCCCAATGCCTGCACGATACTCTGGAAGGTAGCCGAGATGCAAACAATTTAGAAAGATAGAAAACATAGGCATTATGAACCAGCTGTATCATAGAAAGAAATACTTGATTAAATACTATCGCTATGTGCTGCCACGGCAACCATGCAAAAAGTTTAGAACAAAAAGTTATTTTAGCATCATGGTCCTTAATTATATTACCATTAGAAATAGTAATAGATAATATTTGGGACATCATGGCAGGAAAGCAAAGAAGAATGATCCAAGTTCTTGTATCAATAACCAATCATGCAATGAAAGATCAAAACATTGGGCATCCATGTTAAGGTAAGTAGGCCAAGCCATGAGAGGGAGGGTAGCCAACAGAACAAAATTTCCCCCACATTATAGAACAATGCCTAGGTTTATGATAATGAATCCAGGATCCAGAGAAATAATATTTAGCCCGAACCAATTCAGCCCAATGTCAAGTCTAAGGGAAGCTGAGTGGCTAATTTGCATAAACCATAAGATCTACATTGAACCAGAGATTGTATGCCCAAACCACCTTGCTGTTTAGTAAGGCAAACCTGCTCCCAAGCAATTGGATAAAAACCCCTCTTATCAAGAGAGCACCGTAAATTCTCTCTCGAGCTTGTTAATAGTTGTTAATGGAACATGAGAGGCTAATAAGGCATACCGCAGGATGGAAGTCAAAACAGANTAAAGTAACATGGCCTGATCAGCCAAGGATAAAAATCTTCCACTTCCAATCGGCAATTTTATTAGTAACCTTATTAATAAGAGGTTGAAACTCAAAATTTGGAAGTGGTTTACCGGATATAGGAACTCCTACGTAATGCCAAACTGATCCCTTCTCTTGAATATGAAACAACTAAAGAATATGAGACTTGAGCCTAACCGATGTGGTGGGATTGCGTTGAGGAAAACGCATTTAATTCTCCCTTAATAAGCCCACAACAAGACCACAACAACAAATGGAGTCCAACGAGCCCAAGAATACCCTAATCGAAATCCAAATGAAGGAAATATGCATAAAAGAGCATGCACGGACCGTCGAGTGAGGCCCACAAGCCGAGGCAGTACAGGCTAGGCATGGCAGCCAGGTCGGCAATGTGCTGGGCCGTGCCCAGGCCCAGCGCGGATGCTTGCCAGCACGTGCGATGGCCGGCCCAGCCGGGCCAATGTGCTGGGCCGTGCCTAGGCCCAGCACAAGCGCCAGCGCCACTCAGGCATGTGCGATGGCCTGCCCAACTGGGCCAATGCACTGGGCTGCGCCCAAGCCCAGCACGGGCGCTAGTGCCGTGCAGGGGTGCACGATGGCCGGCTCGGGCCTAGGCGGGCGCACGCACGAGCATGGCCTTGGCCCAAGCGGTCATGCAAGAGGGGGACCGACGTTCAGGCTCTATGAGTTGTCGCCTACGCACGTGCCAATGCATGGGATCGCACCCAGTGCGAGCGAGAACGCTCGATCACACACGCGAGAGCACCTTCACAAAGTCTACATGCATAGTGCGCATAGACCAAGCTTTTTTACGAGGTTCACAAGAGGTTTGCACGATCGGATGATGGCGTTGCTTGCGGTGATAATCTAAGGGTCAGGGACTTATTAGAGATGTATTCGAAGACTATTCTCCAAAATGGACACGGACTGTGGCCTTTAAAAGGCCTGTAGTAGACCGAGAGTGAGTGTGTGGTGGTTCAACTGAGATCTAATATGGTAGAAGGCAATAGATCAGAAGGCACCAGCGAACAACAAGAGAAAGAGGGCTCCAAGCAATTGTTTCAAGGGATCTCCAAAAGAGAGCTTTGTAAGGATAGCTTATAGTTGAGAGGATTGTATACGAGTGCTGAAAGTGGGTAATCTCCTCTTGTATTTATTCTTTTTCATACTAAAGCTTTGCATGCCTCATGAAGGCAAGCTTTTAGATTGATCCACGTACTTGATTGAGTTTCTTTTATTTTTCTTTCTCCCTATTGTAATATTCTGGTACGAGATCCCTAATAATTGGTATCAAAGCTTGGTGCTACCAGAGCACAGATTGTGGCAATGATGATAAAAATTGAAGAATATAGAAAAAAAAAGTGCAATGAAGATAGAGATCAACAAGTTCGATGGAAAGGATAATTTCTTCTTGTGGCAAATAAGGATAAAGAATGTCCTCATCCAACATGGATTGATCGACGATCTCTTGTACAAGAAGATGCCTCCCACCATGAAGGTGAAGAATTGGAAGTAGATTTAGACGCAGGCAGTAAGTACGATCGATTTGTACCTAGCGGATGATGTAGTGATCCATGTATCTGACGAGACTTTTCCGATGGTGCTGTCATCAAAGCTCGAAGAGTTGTATATAGCAAAATCACTCACTAACATGCTATTCTTTTAGAGACAGTTCTATTAGCTATGGATAGACGAAGGATAGAGCATGCAGGAGCATCTATCCAACTTTTAGAAGATCCTCACCGACCTCCTCAGCATTGGTAAAAAAGTTGAGGAGAAGATCAGTGCATTGATCTTGCTATCATTCCTTCCATCCTCTTTCGAGTCTTAGGTAACTACTCTTTTTATAAGCAAGAGCACCATCAAGATAAAAAAGATGACTTTTACACTACTCCAGAATGAGGTTCTTAAGCGAAAAAACTAAGCATCAAGTTCAGGTGGTAATTTGGCCCTAATGCTGACTCCAGATGATGGTAGTAGAAGATAGAGCGGCAAGAGACCGCAAGATGGGCGGTCCAAGTCCAAGATGAGGGATCAAAGCAAGATCAAGTGCTATCGGTGAGACGAGTTGGGGCATCGTATCAAGGATTGTCCATAACTCAAAAATCAAATATAGACTACTATGGCGATAGTCAGTAGCGATATAAAAGGCAGTGATGATGTTCTTATGATAACCGATGATGTATCTACTTCTTTCTTTCAGTAGATTATGGATTCTGCTTGTTTCCATCATATATATTGCAGAGAGAAGCTATTTAACTTTCTAAAGATCAATTAGGGTACTATGTTCCTATCAAATAAATCGAGCTATGAGATTAAGGACAGTAGGACGGTCAGCATGAAGCACTATGATGGAACAGTGAAGAAGTTGGATGAGGTCCGATACATACCTAAAGAGAAAACCTATTTTTCCGACATAGGATCATTCAGATCTGATTGGATCTGAAGAAATTTTTTTTTTTTTTAATTCTAATCAGATCTAAAACTTCTTGGATCTGATCATAGAGATCTGATATTAAAAGTTAAAAATAAAATTAAATCAGATTTAATTTTAAGTACATGATTTGGTAATCTAATTATCCTACGATGATCCTATTGATTCCTGAGGTTCTGGAAGGAGCCACGCATGCATCTGGCCTCTACCGATATCCACTTAAACCAGGAATGCGAACATCTTTTTCTTCATGAATCTCTTTCTCTAAAAATCAGATCTGAATTATGATTTTGAATAGCCTTCCAAATGATGACTTCTAAGGGGGCAGCTCTGCTTGCGTTTCGCACGGAACACCATGCGCGCTAGATGCCTGAATCTTGTGCAAAACCTTAGACCTTTCAGACTCAGATTTACTGTAGTGCCTAACTTTTTTAGGCATGGTAGAAGAGAGGAAGAGAGGGATAGAGGGCATGGATATTTTAGAGGAAAGGCTTCCTTTGGGTATGGGGAGAGAAAATAAATCTATGTTTGAGCAATTTTGTGAGAAGAGTGTTTATACAAGACTCATAGCCACCATAAAGAGTCTCTTTTTTGATCAAAACCTTATTTAATTTTGACCATTGGGGATCTTGACCTGATCTTTATGAAAAAACCCTCAGAATCTCCATCTAGTTTTGATGCCCAAAAAATCCATTTGGAAGGTGGTGGCATGAAAAGATAAAGGAAGAGTCCATGTGCGGTCTAGGACTTCCTCTTCTCAAAAGTTTGATCCAAATCAAACTCTAATTCAAAACCTAATCTAGTACCCTCCAAAAATTACAAATTTTACACACCAAAGTATAAACTCTTCTCTCATCACATTATCCAAAAATCTAAAGGCCAAAATAATTTCTTTAAAAAAAATGTTTAAAGTTTTTTTGATCACTGTGAACCCTCAATTTTCTGTCGAATTGGATACAACACTATTTGATCCATAAAATCCAATCCTGCACTAGGAGTGATACTTCTATATTTTCCATTCAATTAGAGTGCTGAAACCTGAAACTTATCCAGTCACCATGAGAATAAACCCTCACTCCCAAAATATCACGAGATAGTCCAATATCAAATATTGACATCGATTAGTTGATGAACAGAAAGATTACAGCAACGACAGAAAGTCTCTGAGTCTCAATCGGTGCCTAGCACGATTACCCTGAACTCTAATAGGATCTAATCGCAAGAGTCGTGTGGTTTGTTGTTGTGGGTGAGTTGGTGGTTGGAAAAATGAAATCCGCAACTAGAAATTAGCTCAATTTGGGACTGACAGTCCCAGGATCCAAAACCCTGTATTTTATGGTGATTGTGTATATTGGGTTATTTCTATTGTTTTTGATGTGGCTAGTTCCATATAGCGTAATATACAGATATGGTGCATGTATCTCCATACATCGACATCATCGAAATATAACATCTTTTCTATTCGTGTGGGATCACGAAAGCTTTTCTGATTCACTATACAAATTCAGAGATTAATCGATTTCCGAGTCACCAATATTCTAAATTTGCTTCCAAAATCCCTTTATCAGATGACACTGAATATCAATGGTGCAATAACCCTATCAGAAGTTGAAGTAAACCTCTTGTATAACTTACCTTATGTTAGATGGGTTCTTCCTATCTTGAGCCATCGATAGGGATCATAGGGTTAAGGTTCGAGACTTTCGTCAACCCAATATTCGTCCCATGATGGAATTTAATCGATTTCGATTCGAAGTGGCCGTATTGTTGGAACACGCCTTTGTAATAAGAAACTCTTTTCTATCACTTCGTCACTCACTGTCTATTGTCATAGGGCTGGATGGACTCATTCCTCATTGATTCATGCTATAGGGTCTAAGCTCCTTCATCTATCATGAGGTAGGATAGATCCCTTATTGGGCAATTCCAATTCCTTACATGAAGCGGTTACTATAGCTAGAACATACACCTTAAGAATCCTTTTGTGTAATGGCTAAAGTTGGGGAGGAGGGCCGGAGGTTCTTGATGTATATGTGTGTAGTTTCAGTAACGGTGTTATAGTAACACTCCTCAATGTCTGTGAAATTATCGAATGGCACCTTAGATCAAAGAAATCAGACACACTTACTGCAACAATCGAGCCAGTTCATCGATGAGAAGGGGACT
>QRFJ01004911.1:27876-193605 GCA_006176705.1 Cocos nucifera | reverse complement strand
ATGCTGTGTATCGATCTAAAGCTTACGATTTTTTCTCTGCATCCAGTTGCGGTCGTTGACTCTCGGTTCAGTGCTCACTTTCACTTTATATGATAGGGTCTTGAGGATAGCAGAAGAGATGAGGATGGTGAGGATTCTATGCATCGAAAATAGATCATAAGGAATTGCTGCACATGGCATGCAACCACCGAATCCCTCCTTAGGACTTCCATCTGGTTTAGACTTAGTATTATAAAGACTGTTAATTAATATACCTGAACCAGCAAGCACAGGAATTTGATTTCTCCAAGTTCTTGCATGATTAGAAAGGCTATACTAACATATACAGTTTCCTTTTAATGACCACTGTAACATTTCTTTTGAAAAGAAATAGACATTTAAATGGCTTTTCTATATTACAGTTTCTCTATACAGTTACCACTGTACTGACTGTATTCTGTTTTTAACTTGAGCAAAATGTGGAATGCACATAAATCAAAATGTCCTAGGGATAGTCCTAATGATAGGTATCTATGGGCACCTAAGATTAGGTCATTATAGAGAAGATAGGATTAACAAAATTGGCAAAAAACTGGGCTTTGAGTCCATTGACCTTTCGAGTACAATCCTCATTTGTTGAATCTGTCTCTCACAATGGCAAACTGACCAAACCCGCTCCATTTTGATAGAGCATGGAACGCAGGGCATGGCATTACTTGACTTCGGCCTACGGTACAGTAAGGACTAGCCCACCACTTCGAATGTATGCTGGCTAAGGCAAACTTAGTCTACTTTCTACTCTTACCATCATGATTTAGTTTAGGGTATGGGTATAGTGTATTTATAAAACAACAAGTCTCAAGCATGAAATTCAAAACATTACAGACATGGATAAAAAGCAAAATTGAAAATCATTAAGACGTTCATCTCCGATCTAGATACGACGACGTGATAACTTAGTACGAAATTCTAGACTATCCTAGAAAAATGGCATAATCTCTCAATCGCTCAGCAGAACCCTCACTCAACAAAGTTTTAGAACGAAGGAATTCGGACCCTATATTGATATGTCCGATCCATAAAAATGAGCTTCAGCAGACCTTCCTGATTTTTTTTGTAAAGAGGGGGGAATACTATTTGTTAACTGCAGACTTACTTACTGAATAGGGTTCCTTCTAAAACGTTTCTACCATAGATATATGAGATATGGCATGGTAAGAAACCAAAGTCTGAATCATCTTAGAATTTGGGTTGTTTCGAGCTCATGTAAAACAACGTGACAATGTGACTTTAGCTCTTAGAGCTTCTGAGTCTTACTAGGATATCCTAAGAGTTATTAGGATTTATTTTACTCCACGAAGATCATAATGAATTGTGAGACATGCATTTTCTTGAAAAATAGTATTACTTCAAGATAGCAGCATTGGAATGAATCAAGCTTGATGAGAAGTCTTCATAAGAGACGAGCTAAGGTAAAATGCGACACAAATGTAAGATTAACCAATCCACTACAGCTCACTCCTCCACTCGTAGATCGAAAAAAGTTTTTTCGTCCTCCCTCGAACGTACTTAGATACTTATTTCAGAGGAATGTAGAGAAATATCCTCATAGGTAAATCGGGTTCTGGTGATAGATCCCACACAAACCGTACCTACAGAAGCGATATCAGATATAACTCCAAAAATGGTTGAAGGCAATGAAGCAGAAATTGACTCGATGCCTAAACCAATCTAAACCTTGTAAGATCCATCAGAATATACGTACCCTCATTGGGTGTAAATGATCTTTAAGAGAACGATTGGTGCAGATGAAAATATGAGACATTCAGTGTTTAGATTATAGTCAACATCGTTTATATTCAACCAGAAGGCATTGATACTACACTCGACTACCTTTTCGTCATAAGCTTGTTAATATCCATTCACCATATTTCTTGCCGTTGTAGCCTTATTTCGATTATAAGAAATATGCAAACTCGCACCTGATAAATAGACATCATTTAAATCGATATCTTGGAAATATCTATATGAATAAGCCGCTTAAGTTTTCATAATCAGTGATTGATGACACAATGTTGTAGCTGTAATGGTCCATAAATGGACATATAACGCACGCATCTTGGACTGGAACACTTCATTTTAATGACATGATCAAAATGTTTGTGTTTCAATCAAAAATGAGAGAGCCCGTGAATCTTTAAAAAGGTTACGTCGGAGCCTGTTGTCTTCCATCGTATTGTACGTGGATACATCTCTTCTTATGCGAAATGATATTTCATGTTGACCACAATAAAATGTGTTATCTAAGGAATTCTCCAGAAGACCTAGGAGGAAAAGCAATCCTTTATTCTAAGGAATAAGGTAATACGAGACTAAGACACAAATAGGATCTAAAGACTTATCACAACAGAAGATGTAACATAAGAGAAGTACTTTACCAGAGAACTTTACGTTATGGAAACTTAGAGGCGGTTCTATACTCTTTAGGCATGGCATTCATCTTTCAAAAAGATGTGCCCTAACACACCTGAGAAGAAATAGAACGGCACATGAGAGACTCCCTTAAGCTTCGTAGCAATAGGGAGCTACATGTCACTGCAATGTTATGTACACGACCTGATATAGCTCATGCGTGAGTGCCACGAGAATATCGTCGAATCCAGATGAAGAACACTGAACTTCTGTAAAAATATATCCTTAAGTACTGCTGAGAAGAACTAGGATAGTTGTTGGTCTTTGGTAAGGCAGAACTCCAATCTCAGGAGTCACAGACCGGACTTTATGTCCGATGTAGATGATCGTAAAGTCGACATCTGGGAGTCTTTTTTCTCACATAAGTGGAGCTGTCAGTTGAAAAAGTTTCAAAAGACAGGTGATAGCAGATTCATCATGGAAGCAGAATATATCGGCATACATCAGAGCTGCGAAGGAAGTTCTGGTATAAGAAGTTTGCCATGGAGATCGAAGTGATGCATTAGATGCTAGTCCTCTGTACTGTGACAACAATGGTCCATAGCTCTTGCTAAGGAGCCAAGGTCTCACAAAAAATCTAAACACATCGAGCGGTAATACATCATCGTCTTTAGTCTCTCGATTATCTTTAGGTGATTTATGATGAGGGTTTTTACATATGGCGAGTCGTCAAGCATTGATTGTTCGAGTCTCCTGTAAGTATGCGACGGTCGTTACAAAGCCATTGGGCCAGCAACACATCGAAAGCCCACCTTGAGAAGAGTGGACATAGATTATAGCATTGGCTTTAGGTTAAGTGGGAGTGTTGCTAATTAGCCTATAGGCCTTGAATTGGTTGACACTTTTACATCTTCTTAGAGAAAATTATAATTTGCCTATAAATTAATAAAGTCGGGTTATTTTCTATCACATACGTATATCTAGTGTGTATGATATCATTCCCTTGAGTATAGGTAATGATAATTCATATTTCACGAGTGAAAATTTAAGACAAGATTTTCTATTAACTACCCAAATACTCCTTAACCATAGGCATACATCCATCGCAGCGCCGTGGTGATTTATCGAAAGAAGTTATGTACAAGCCTCTTTGTAGTGATGGTCTTAACTCTATGGTGTAGAGAATACCAAAGTGAGAGTACAGATACTTGTTAGAGAACGAGGGCACTGAGCGTGACCACCTCGAGTAGTCATAAGGAAGTCTACCTTCTCATCGATGACTGACTCGATGCTATAGTGGTGTGTCTGGTTCTTTGACCTGAGGTGCATCAACAGTTCACCTTAAGGGTGTTATAGTTTGACTACACCATGACTCGATCTCTTAGCCATTCGGAACCCTGAGGTGTATGTTGGCTATAGCATGTTCATTGTAGGAATTGGATTGCACCAAGATGGAATCTATCTACCTCGGTGGATGAGGAGCAGCCCTATGATGATCATGAGAATCAAGTCCATAAGCCTATAGCCATGGTAGAGAGTGAAATAATAGAAAGAGTTTCTATTAAGGTTTTCACATCGGACATGAATCGAATGATTAAATCATATGATAGAAATTAAGGTTTGATGAGTTCACCTTAACCCTAATCTGATCGAGGTTCAAGATAGAAGAACTTAATCACACAAGTAGCTACACCGAGAGGTTCATTTTCAATTTTGATGCGTTGCCATCATATGCTGCTAGGTGTCACTGGTGGATTTTGGGAGCAATTAGAATGATTTAGATGATCGATCATTCTAAGTTGTCTGAATCAGAAGAGTTCTGATCCATCGAAAGAAGTTTTGATGATGTCGATGATGGAGATCATAACATATCCTATTTTATACAGAACTGAACCTAACTGGATCACAGAAATAAGGATTTGGATTTGGATATCATCAATTGGACTAACCCAGTTCAATTGATTTGAATAAGATTCAATTAGGTTCAAGAAAAACGTGCTAGCACACAATTGAGCCTAACATTCCCCTTTCTCTATCTTAAAAGTTGTCTCGACCGAGCCAAATGAGTTTATGCTCACTCGGTACCTTTACCTGGTCTAATTGGAGTTTGTCTAAGTCAGAAAAGGGTTGTCTTAATTTATGAGATAAATTTGAGACAACACCTGCCATTTCTCGTCACCTACTAATTCTTGTACTTTGACTTGGTCAAATGTTGACCTTTGACCCTTGAATTTCTGTCCATGTGTCATGCACTTATTGGAGAGTAGATAGGGGCTTGTCCCCTCTCTGAAAATTAGAAAGAAGGGGGCGTACGCCTAGGATGATGTGCGCCCATGGATAGGGATGCTGGAGTCCCATACGGATGGGACTCCAGGTTGCTTCTTGGTTTCTACTTAGGTGGCCCTTGGGTATCTACTTTGACCAGTCTTAGGTGCCATCTAAGAATGAACCTATGGATCTCGCATCTGATTGGATCAGGTGATGTCATCCCATTAATCAGATTTAGATCCGATTGAATGAAGCAATGTGATTGGCCGGGGTGATGCAGCACTGCATGGCGCAGCAAAGTCTATAAAAGGACCCTGTCTGCGCCTACTTTTGAGAACCCCTCTTCCAAGCCATGCCCCAAGGCTGCCCCTCTCCTTTCTCCATGCCACCATCTGGCCCTCTCTCTCCTCTCCATGCCTAAGGAAGTTGGGCATTCTGATTAGTGCGAGTCAGGCAAGGAAAGGCTGACGAAAAAGGAAGAAGGCAGCACTGCTGCAGAGACGACGGATGATCTTCAGAAGGTGTTTTGAAGATCCTCCAAATCAGATCCAGATCTAATTTTTGGAGAAAAAAAGAGAAGGAAAAGATCTTTAGATCTAGTCTGAGTGGATACTGGTAGAGGCCAGGCGCTTGCATGGCTAGTTCTAGAATCTTAGAGCTTCCATAGGATCTGAAGGGGAAATCCTGATTTTCCGATCTAGGTTCGTTCAGATCTGATCAGATCAAGAGATATATTTCAAATTTTTTTCTTTGAGCTAGATTAGATCTGAGATATTTTAGATTTAATTCTAATTATTTTAATAATTAAAATAAATTAGATAAATTAAATCAAATTTAATTTACCTTGAAGTGGGTAATCCTATTACCCGATGATGATCCTATAAGCAGCGGAAGGTTCTGGATCTAGCCATGCAAGTACCTGACCTCTATCGGTATCCACTCAGGCTAGATCTAAAGATCCTCTTCTTCTCTATCACGTCTCTAAAAATTAGATCTGGATCTGATCTGGAGGATCTTCAAAACTCCTTTTGAAGATCAGCAGTTGTCCTTTGCAGCAGCGCAGCCTTCTAGCTTTAAGTCGCCTTTTCTCTCATCTGGATTGCACCAACCAAGGTCCAAAACTCCTTTTGGATGTGGAGAGGAGAGGAGAGGGAGAAGGTGGGTTTGGCATGGAGGAGGAGAGGAGAAGCAGCCTTGGGGCATGGAGAATTGTGATTTCCAATCTTAATTTGAGTTGGGCGCAGGGTCTTATTTATAGACTAAGCATGATCCAACTCCTCTTCTTCCCAACCAATCACAATCCTTTGTGAAATCAGATCTAAATCTGATTGGTGGGAATAGAGTCCCCTGGATTCCTCCTTAGAGGGCACCTAAGACCAGTCAAAGTTGGTTCTTAGGAGAACTCTAATCGAAATCCAAAAAGGAGATGGAGTCCCTGTCCAACAAGGACTCCTAGGCGCCTCCAGCTTGGGCACATGCCAAGGGTGGCGTGCGCCCTCCTCCTTGCCTAGGTTCTGGCAGGGGGACAGGCCCCCACCAGCTCTCCAATAGGTGCATGACACATGTGGTCAAAAGTCAAAGTGTCAATGGTCAACATTTGACCAGTCAAAGGTAGACTTTTGACCAAAGTCAAAGAACAAGAAATGGCAGGTGACCAAAAATGGCAGGTAATGTCTTACAAAATAAGACAACCTTTTCTGACTTGGACAACCTCCAGTCAGACCATATGAAGGCCTCTGATTGAGCACAAACTCCTTTGGCTCAGTCAGGACAACTTATTTATGATAGTAAAAGAAGAACGTTAGGTTCAATCGAGTGCTAGCACGATTTTCTTGAACCTAATTGAATCTCATTCAGATCAATTGAACTAGATCAGTTCAATTGATGATCACCAGATTCAAACCCTTGTTTGTGTGACCCAGTTAGGTTCAGTTCTGTATGGTAATGGGATATGTCATGATCTCTATCATCGACATCATCGAAACTCCTTTCGATGGATCAGAACTCTTCTGATTCGAACAGCTAGAATGATCGATCATCTAAATCATTCTAATTGCTCCCAAAATCCACCAGTGACACCTAGCAGTATATGGTGGCAACCCATCAGAGCTGAATGCGAACCTCTTGGTGCAGCTACCTGTGTGATTAAGTTCTTCTATCTTGAGCCCCGATCAGATTAGGGTTAAGGTGAACTCGTCAAACCCTAGTCTCTGTCATATGATGTAATCATTCGATTCGAGTCCAATGTGAAAATCTAAATAGAAACTCTTTCTATTATTTCACTCTGCCATGGCCATGGGCTTCTGGACTTGATTCTCATGATCATCATAGGGCTGCTCCTCTACCACCGAGGTAGATAGATTCCATCTTGATGCAATCCAGTTCCTACAATGAACATGCTATAGCCAACATACACCTCAGGGTTCCATATGGCTAGGAGACCGAGTAATGGTGTAGTCAAACTATAACACCCTCAAGGTGAACTGCCGATGCACCTCAGGTCAAAGAACCAGACACACTACTGCAGCATCGAGTCAGTCATTGACGAGAAGGTAGACTCCCTAATGACTACTCGAGGTGGTCACGCTCAGTGCCCTCGTTCTCTAACGAGTACCTGTACTCTCGCTCCGGTGTCTCCACACCGTAGACTCAAGACTCATCTACTAAAGAGAAGCGATTGTACACCAACCTTCCGGATCAATCACCATCCTCGTGATGATCCTATGGTCGGGAGCATTTTATGAGTTAATAATGATTATTCATGTCTTAAATTTTCAACTCTTGAAAATATGAATTATCATTACCATTAACTCAAAGGATGTATCACAGACACTAAATACACATATGTGATAGAAAATAACCCATTTTATTGATTATTAGTCAAAATTATAATTTTGCCCCTAGAAGTGTATTACAAGTGTCAGCCAATTCTGGCTTCTAGGGCACATATATCTAACAATCTCCCACTTGTCCTAAAGCCAATTGGCTACAAGTCTAAGTCCCATCTTCTCAAGGTGGGCTTCGATCTTCTGCTGGCCCAACGGCTTTGTAAGTGGGTCTGCCACATTATCTGTGGAGTTGACTCTCTTGACCTCGACATAACCCTTCTCGAGGTAATCGCGGATGAGGTGGTATCGCCGCTCAATATGCTTGGATTTCTGGTGAGACCTCGGCTCCTTAGCAAGGGCTATGGCGCCATTGTTGTCGCAGTATAGAGGAATGGCATCTGATGGCATTACTCCAATTTCTGCAGCAAACTTCTTGTACCAGAATGCTTCCTTCGCAGCCTCTGATGCAGCGATATATTCTGCTTCCATGGTGGAATCTGCTATCACCGTTTGCTTGGAACTCTTCCAGCTGACAGCACCACCATTGCACACAAACAGACTCCCAGATGTCGACTTTCGATCATCTATATCGGACATGAAATCCGAGTCTGTGTATCCCTGGACTTGGAGTTCTCCATTACCAAAGACCAACATCATATGCTTAGTTCTTCTCAAGTACTTAAGGATACATTTCATAGAAGTCCAGTGTTCTTCACCTGGATTTGACTGATATCTGCTTGTGACACTCACAGCATGGGCTATATCAGGTCGTGTACATAGCATGGCATACATGAGGCTCCCTATTGCAGAAGCATAAGGGATCTTGCTCATGCGTTCTATTTCCTCAGGTGTGCTGGGGCACATCTTCTTGGAAAGATGAATACCATGTCTGAAGGGTATTAATCCCCTCTTAGAGTTTTCCATACTAAACCTCTTTAGTACTTTCCTCTATGTACATCTTCTGTGAAAGTCCTAGCATCCTATTCGGTCTATCCCTATAGACCTTAATTCCTAGAATAAAGGATGCTTCACCTAGGTCTTTCATGGAGAATTCCTTGGACAACCATAATTTGACTGATGTCAACATGGGAATATCATTCCCAATAAGGAGGATGTCATCCACGTACAATACGAGGAAGACAACAGCGCTCCCACTGACCCTTTTTGAAAACACATGGTTCCTCTTCATTTTTGATGAAACCAAACTTTTTGATCACATCATTGAAACGAGTGTTCCAGCTCCGAGATGCTTGCTTAAGTCCATATATGGACCTTTGCAGCTTGCAAACCTTGTGATCAGTATCACTGGATGTGAAACCTAGCGGCTGTTCCATATAGATATCTTCCTCAAGATATCCATTTAAGAATGCCGTTTTCACGTCCATTTGCCATATTTCATAATCGAAATAGGCTGCAATGGCAAGCAATGTGCGGATGGATTTTAGCATAGCCACTGGGGAAAAGGTATCCTGATAGTCAATGCCTTCGCGTTGACTATAACCTTTTGCCACTAGTCTAGCCTTGAATGTCTCCACATTCCCATCTGCACCAATCTTTCTCTTGAAGATCCATTTACACCCAATAGGTACTATACCTTCTGGTGGATCTACCAAGGTCCAGACTTGGTTTGAGTGCATCGAGTCAATTTCTGACTGCATTGCCTCTAGCCATTTCTCGGAGTCGATATCTGATATCGCCTCGTTGTAGGTTTTGGGATCATCACCATGAGCACCATTACCTACGAGGAACATTTTCCTCTACATCCTCTGAAATAATACCTAAGTATCTTTCAGGGGGACGGGAAAACTCTTTCCGATCTACGAGGTGGAGGAGGTAGTGTTCTTATTGGCTCAACCTGATTTGGTTCCAATTGGTCCTTAGCTCGTTGTACTTGTGAGACTTTCTCATCAAGCTTAATCTGCTTTCCAATGCCGCTATCTTGAATAAACTATTTTTCAAGAAAGATGGCATGTCGACTCACAATCACATTGTGGTCTTCTGGAATGTAGAAATAGTATCCTAATGACTCTTTAGGATATCCTATGAATCGAGCTCTAAAGGACCTAAACTCTAACTTGTCCGCTTGTTGTCTTTTGACATGAGCCGGACAACCCCAAATTCTGAGATGACTCAGACTTGGTTTCTTACCGTGCCATATCTCATACGGTGTGGTAGGAACGGTTTTAGAGGGAACCCTATTCAGTAGATAAATTGAAGTTAACAATGAAGTGTCCCCAAAGAAAATCAGGGAGGTCTGTGAAGCTCATCATGGATCGAACCATATCCAATAGAGTCCGATTTCTCCATTCTGAAACCCCGTTGAGTTGAGGTGTTCCTGGTGGAGTCCATTGAGAGACTATGCCATTTTCCTTTAGATAGTCTAGGAATTCCCGGCTAAGGTATTCACCTCCTCGATCTGATCGAAGAACCTTAATGGATTTTTCAGTTTGTTTTTCTACTTCATGTCTGAATTCTTTGAACTTTTCAAAAGCTTCAGACTTGTGTCTCATAAGATACACATACCCATACCTAGACAGATCATCGGTAAAGGTAATGAAGTAGACAAAATTGCCTCTAGCCGGCACATCAAATGGGCCGCACACATCAGTATGTACTAGGGCAAGGAGATCTGTGGCCCTCTCCCAATGTCCAACAAAAGGGAGTTTAGTCATTTTGCCTTGAAGACAAGATTCACAAGTTGGATATGACTCAAAAGTCAATGGACTCAATAGCCCATTTTTCTCCAATTTGTTGATCCTATCTTCTGCTATATGACCTAATCTCAGGTGCCATAGATATCTGTCGTTTGGACTATCCCTAGGTCGTTTGGCATTCACGTTTTGCTCGATAGTTAGAACAGGTACATCAATATGTAGCTGATAAAGACCATTAATAAGGAAACCATTTGCAATTTTATTTCTTTCATAAAGAATGTTACAATGGTCCTTAAAGAAGGTGATCACATAGCCTTCTTGTGCTAAGCATGAAACAGAAATCAAATTCCTGCTAGCTGCAGGCACATAATAACAGTCTTTTCAAAACTAAGTCTAAACCAGATGGTAATCGAAGAGGGTATGTTCCCACGGCTACTGCAGCAACTCTTGCTCCATTACCGATGCGTAGGATCATGTCTCCATCCCTCAGCCTCCTGCTATCCTCAAGACCCTGCATAGAAGTGCACAGATGAGCACTAGAACCAGAGTCAAGCACCCAACTGGATGCAGAAGAAACCGTAAGGTTAGACTCAATAACGAGCATACCTCCAGAAGGACCTTCCTTCTTGTTCTTCAGGGTGGCCAGGTAAGTAGGGCAGTTCCGCTTCCAATGGCCGTCGCTGTTGCAATGGAAACACTTTCCTTTGCCATCGGCCTTTTTCTTCGGTTCTGCCTTCTTCTTCTTTGATCCTTCCACCTTTTGCTTTTTCACAGACTTCTTTTTCTTTCCATAAGACTTTCTTTTGGAAGAAGTCCGTTCCATAGCAAGAACTGAGCCTTTAGAACCTTTCATAGAAAGCTCAGCGGTAACCAGCATATTCATTAATTCGGCCAAGGAATTTTGAAGTTTATGCATGTGGTAATTCATGATGAATTGCCCATATGCATCAGTCAAGGATTGCAGAATAATATCGTTCTGCAGGTCCAAGTCTCCAACTTCACACCGAGCTTCTCAAGCTCTTCCATGTCCTTGATCATTGTCAGACAGTGATCTTGGACTGACTGCCCATCACGCATCTTAGCCTTAAAAAGTCATTTCGTGACTTGATATTTGGCTGCGCGACTCTGTTCACCAAACATCTCCTGCAGGTGAGCCAACATTTGGCGAGCAGTCCCGATATCTTCATGTTGGCGCTGGAGCTCATCAGACATCGAGCCCAACATGTAATATCTGGCCTTATTATCTTCGTCTATCCATTTTTTCCAGAGACGCTCTCTGTTCAAGTGGATGGACGGCTGGTAAGGTGGGAGGGTCCTGGTCCAAAACATGGGTTAACTTCTCGAACCCAAAATAATTTTGTAGTTCCTGAGCCAATCTTTATAATTGGGTCCAGTCAGTCTATGTGTGTCCAGGATACGTGCCAATGGGTTGGACGCAGACATTTTTCTGTAGAGAGTCAAAGATTCTAGTTAGATACTGTAATTTATGACTTGACCAATTTGTTTAGGGATTTTATTTTTAAACAAATTAGCTCCCACTATTTTCTCGGATCCCTACACTCCCTCTGTAGAGATGCAAAAATCTCTCCACGATTAATGATTTCTAGTGGGTGGTGCGGTCTCACCAACTGACTCATCACCTCACCTAACAGTTATTGGTGATGGGTTAGCCAATGAGTGAACAACTCTTGTTCAATGATTCTCTAATCATGGTGCACCCAAACTTGGTCTCTAATTCATGAATCTCACCGTATCCGGAATATTGATCCACTCCTTAGTTAAGTCAGACCCACCATTTGCATAGACTGGGTTCCTAATTGAGTCTCTCACCGTATCCAAAATATTGAGCCCAACTCATCCTCCAGCCCATAGCATCCAATGCCTAATAGACATGGTTGCATCTTTCCCGGTGCAACTGAGCCACTGTATCCAGCCGAGAACAATCAACCCCGGGAAGGGCCCGCACATCTACAATGGTGGAAGACCTCAGACTTAATCTTTTCTTAGGGAGAATTGATTCAGGTCTCATTAAACTAGACTTGTCATAGTCATAACAATTATGACTAACCTAGTGGCATGGGTTAGCTCGGATTATTGACCACCTCAGATCAGAACTGTGTCAACAGATATGGCCAGGTAAGTGAGACCGGTGGAAGGAATATGCCATTAACTCGTACAAGAACGCATTCAGGTCGAGTAGCTTCCAATTAAAAAACCAGTCGGTCGTATGTGCCAAACTTACCTTAGACACCAAATTGTTGAGTCAGAACCAATTGGGTTAGCCTACAATCCAGACTCTAACCTCTGAGCCTAATTAGGTCTTGCTTGATCGTGACTCGATCTTGACCCAGACTTAATCCTATTAGGCTGGTCAATTTAAGCATTGTTGATCCCATCTAACCAACTCTTGATTCGGTTTGATCAACCGCTTAGACCTAATTGAGCTACCCAAGCCCGAACCCAGTATTATGAATATGTCTTAGATCTGAAATTCTCAATTTTAGACCTAATTAATATTCCATAATCTTAATTTTTAATTAAGTAGGGTTCATAAACAAAATATGCACAATAAATCCTAGGGTTTCAGGATCTAGGGTTTTGCAGAAAGTAAGTTTTGGATTTCTGATTAAGGACGAACACGCAGCACCCCTACACATCATAAGAACACCCCATCGAATGGAAAGAGAGGGCCTTTAAACCCTTCTTCATTCTTATGACCGGACGGCCAAGAGGAACGCCTTAATCAGGAACATGCAATACTACAAAATAGTTTTAGATCTATATCATATATCTCATATACAAATTAGATCTAATCATGGCATATTTTGCATACATCTCATGTATCGAATCATGCATGTTTTCAGATCTAAATTATCTCATAATAATCTAAAAAATTAGATTTAAATTGATCTAATCAAAATAAATTCTAATCTAGACAATTATGTAGAACTATTCTACAACTAGTCTAGACATGCATCAATCATATCTCATATGATATTTAAAATTAAATAATTTTTTATTTGCTATTTTTTAGATGTTATTATAACCATTATAATATCAAAAAATAGTAAATAAATAGATCTAAAATATGATTTAATCAGATTAAATCAAAAACATGCAAGACTATTCTATAGAACTATTCTATTTTAGAACTAGTCATGCATATTTTCTAATCTTAGATCCAAATCATTTAATTTTAATTTTTTCTGATTTCAGATCTGATCACATCTCATGTGACATCTAAAATCACTTATTTTCTAATTAAAATAAATTTAAAATCAGATCTAAACACTTTTAGAACCTTGGCTCTGATACCAGTTGAAGGGAAAATCCTGATTTCTCGGTCCAGGTTCGTTCAGATCTGATCAGATCAAGAGATATATTTCAAAAATTTTTTTTTTGATCTAGATCAGATCTAGGATGTTTCAGATCTAATTCTTATTATTTTAATAAATTAAAATAAAATTAAGATAAATTAAATCAAATTTAATTTACCTTGAATTTGGGTAATCCTATTACCCGTTGATGATCCTATGATGCAGCGGAAGGTTCTGGATCTAGCCACGCAAGTGCCTGGCCTCTACCGATATCCACTTGGGCTGGATCTAGAGATCCTCTTCTTCTCTATCACATCTCCAAAAATTAGATCTGGATCTGATCTGGAGGATCTTCAAAACTCCTTTTGAAGATCAGCAGTCGTCCTTTGCAGCAGCGCAGCCTTCTAGCTTTCAATCGCCTTTCTTTGATCTGGATCGCACCAACCAAGGTCCAAAACTCCTTTTTGGACATGGAGAGGAGAGGGAGAAGGTGGGTTTGGCATGGAGGAAGGAGAGGAGAAGCAGCCTTGGAGCATGGAGAATTATGATTTCCAATCTTAATTTTGAGTTGGGCGCAGGGTCTTATTTATAGACTAAGCTGTGATCCAACTCCTCTTCTTTCCCAACCAATCACAACCCTTTGTGAAATCAGATCTAAATCTGATTGGTGGGAAATAGAGTCCCCTGGATTCCTCCTTAGAGGGTGCCTAAGACCAGTCAAAGTTGGTTCTTAGGAGAACTCTAATTGGAATCCAAAAAGGAGATGGAGTCCCTGTCCAACAGGGACTCCTAGGCGCCTCCAACTTGGGCACACGCCAAGGGTGGCATGCACCCTCCTCCTTGCCAGGTTCTGGTAGGGGGACAGGCCCCCACCAGCTCTCCAATAGGTGCATGACATGTGGTCAAAAGTCAAAGTGTCAATGGTCAACATTTGACCAGTCAAAGGTAGACTTTTGACCAAAGTCAAAGAACAAGAAATGGCAGGTGACCAAAAATGGCAGGTAATGTCTTACAAAATAAGACAACCTTTTCTGACTTGGACAACCTCCAGTCAGACCAATATGAAGGCCTCTAATTGAGCACAAACTCCTTTGGCTCAGTCAGGACAACTTATTTATGATAGTAAAAGAAGAACGTTAGGTTCAATCGAGTGCTAGCACGATTTTCTTGAACCTAATTGAATCTCATTCAGATCAATTGAACTAGATCAGTTCAATTGATGATCACCAGATTCAAACCCTTATTTGTGTGACCCAGTTAGGTTCAGTTCTGTATGGTAATGGGATATGTCATGATCTCTATCATCGACATCATCGAAACTCCTTTCGATGGATCAGAACTCTTCTGATTCGAACAGCTAGAATGATCGATCATCTAAATCATTCTAATTGCTCCCAAAATCCACCAGTGACACCTAGCAGTATATGGTGGCAACCCATCAGAGCTGAATGTGAACCTCTTGGTGCAGCTACCTGTGTGATTAAGTTCTTCTATCTTGAGCCCCGATCAGATTAGGGTTAAGGTGAACTCGTCAAACCCTAGTCTCTGTCATATGATGTAATCATTCGATTTCAAGTCCAATGTGAAAATCTAAATAGAAACTCTTTCTATTATTTCACTCTACCATGGCCATGGACTTCTGGACTTGATTCTCATGATCATCATAGGGCTGCTCCTCTACCACCGAGGTAGATAGATTCCATCTTGATGCTATCCAGTTCCTACAATGAACATGCTATAGCCAACATACACCTCAGGGATTCCATATGGCTAGGAGATCGAGTAATGGTGTAGTCAAACTATAACACCCTCAAGGTGAACTATCGATGCATCTCAGGTCAAAGAACCAGACACACTACTGCAGCATCGAGTCAGTCATTGACGAGAAGGTAGACTCCCTAATGACTACTCGAGGTGGTCACGCTCAGTGCCCTCATTCTCTAACGAGTACCTATACTCTCGCTCCGGTGTCTCCACACCGTAGACTCAAGACTCATCTACTAAAGAGAAGCGATTGTACACCAACCTTTCGGATCAATCACCATCCTCGTGATGATCCTATGGTCGGAAGCATTTTATGAGTTAATAATGATTATTCATGTCTTAAATTTTCAACTCTTGAAAATATGAATTATCATTACCATTAACTCAAAGGATATATCATAGACACTAAATACACATATGTGATAGAAAATAATCCATTTTATTGATATTAGTCAAAATTACAATTTTGCCCCTAGAAGTGTATTACAAGTGTTAGCCAATTCTGGCTTCTAGGACACATATATCTAACAGGATCATCAACGGATAATCAGATTATCCAAGATCAAGATAAAAATTAATTCAAAATTAATTCAAAATTAATTCAAAATTAATTTAATTTTAATTTTCTTAATTATCAGATTATAACTCTGATCTGAAAAGTGTCAGATCTGATTTGGATTTGAGAGGAGAATTTTTTGAAATATGTCTCTCAATCCAATCAGATCTGAACGAACCTGATCCAAAAAATCAAAATTTTTCTTCACTTTTCTTAGAGCATAATCGGCTTCCAAAGGTTGGAGACATTTGAAGAGTGGCAGGGAGTATAACCTCTTGTACAGCTTATTTTCATGTAAAATGTAGTAGAAAGCTTGATTTCTTAACTTCTGAGCTTCTTCGTGGTCTTTGGAAAGAATTCCATCACTGAGATAAGCGATCAATGGATCGATCCAGCTAGGCTCATGATCAACTTGCATTATTACCTAGGGCTCTTCTGAACTTGGATGCTATAGGACTTCAAAAATGACTTCTTTTGGCAGCTCGTTTGGGGCTAAGGTAGCTAGCTTAGAGAGGAGGTCAGCTTTAGTATTCTCCATCCTACGGATTCGCTAGATATCAAAATTATTAAAGGCTAAGATCAAGCACCTTATCTTTTTCAAGTACTTCTTCATGCTTTCCTCCCGAGCTTCATAATTATCACTAACTTATCTCACAACCAGCTGGGAGTCATTATAAACCTTAAGATGCTCCACTTCCAGTTCTTTGACTATTTTGAGTCCTACAAACAGGGCTTTATACTCAGCTCCATTATTAATGGTGGGAAAGTCGAAGCGCAACCATACTCTGCTACAACTTCTTTCAGATTGATGAGGATCAAGCCCGTGCCTACTCTAGATGCATTAGATAAACCATCCACATGTATTTCACAGAAGCTTTTAGGGAGATCAGCCTATTCTTCTGGGGAGCCAAGCACAAGAACTTCTTAGTGCTCTGATTTAGTCGCATCCAAAATGGTGCACTCTACTACAAAATCAGCTAGTATTTGAGCTTTGATAGCTGGCCGAGGTTGAAAATGAATATCAAATTTGGTCAATTCAATTACCTATTTTGCCATCCTTCTAAAGGTATCAGGTCGGTGAAGAACTAACTTGACACGTTGATCAATGAAGAGAGTAACGTTATGTCCCTAGAAATAAGGTTGGAGCTTCCTGGCTATAATCAATAAGATATAAGTTAGTTTTTCTAATTTGGTGTACCTCATTTCTACATCCCTCAGAACTCTGCTTATATGGTAGATTGGCTTTTGGACTTTAGCTTCTTCCCTAACTAGTATGGCTCCGAAAGCATATTTTATAGGATTTAGCTTCATCTTGTACTTTCAAAGGATGCTGAAGGTCTCCTTGAGATCGGCAATATGATTTGATGAAGATCGGCTTTTGACTAGCATGTCGTCTACATAGACCTCCATGTTTTAGCTGATCTGATCCTTGAAGATCTTATTTACTAAGCACTGATAAGTTGCACATATATTTTTAAGCCCAAAAGGCATGAGCCTATAATAATAAAGACCATGGTCAGTACTAAAAGTAATCTTTTCCTCCTCCTCTGGTGCCATCCAAATTTGATTATATCTAGAGAAGGCATCCATGAAGGTGAGGAGTTCATGGCTTGAAGTTGCGTCCATCAGTTGGTCAATCCTGGGTAGGGGGTAGTTATCTTTTGGGCATCCTTTGTTGAAGTCTGTGAAGTCTATGCACATCCTCCACTTGCCATTTGCTTTTTTAACAAGAATAACATTTGCAATCCAATCTAGATAAAGTACTTCTCGAATGAATCCTACCTTAAGAAGCTTGTCGACCTTATCCGTTATAGCCTTCTGCTTCTTTGGTGCAAAACTACACTTTTTCTGCTTTACTGGCCGATGTTTCAGGTCTACACCCAGGTGGTGTTCTATGACCTCTGCATCAATTCTGGACATGTCTTCTAGTGCCCAAGCGAAAACATCAGTATTTCTTTGCAAGAATGTGATGAGCCAATTTTTGACTTCTCCTTTCAAATTTGAGCCGATCTTCACGATATGTTCTTTATTTTCATCATTCAAAGGGATCTCTACAAGATCGTTGATGGATTCTCCTCTTTCCTTAGATAAGTCATTACGGGCATCAAGCCCATCCATCGGACAAGAATCTATCGGCTTTCGCCCTTGCAAGACAATACTATAGTAGTGCCGAGCTAGTGCCCGATCTCCTCTGACCTCCCCGACTCCATGCTTCATTGAGAACTTCATTTTTAGATGGTAAATTAATAATTACCATAATTTACAAAATAAAAGTATTAAAATTATATAAAAATTAATATTTATTTAAAGAAATTGATACTTGTTGGGTGTAGACCCTCTTCTGTCGAAGTCTAGAACGATGTCAGATCTTGGAACAACCTTGTCCGGTGATAGTGGCTATGGTCAACTTCACTCAATGACTCCAGAATCGACAAGGATCTTGTTGTCTACATGGACTCTGTCAACTGTATACCCTTTGTTGGTGTAGAATCTGGTTCATGCCGAATCGAGCTAGAGTTGAGGAAGATGAGGTCGCCGTCGGTGACCTACAAAATAAAGTTCCGTTTGGAGTTGGTGGTGGTGGCTTCGGTAGGATCCTTCGATGATCAAATCAGCTCTTCTAGCCAACAGAAATGGAGTGCTCAGGCAAGCGTTCAGTAGAGTTTTGGAAAGGAGAAGAGAACTTAGAGAAAATATATCTCGAGGATCTCTCTTTATAAACAGAGCTTGTCGTAACCATCCAATAGTGGGCCGCTCGGAGCCACATGGAGTTTGTTATGGAGAGAGGTGTCTGTTGTTTTGATGTGGCCATTCAGTAGTGGACCGCTCGGGGCCACGTGGAGTTTATTACGGAGAGTGGTGTCCATCGCCATGAAGTAGCCATTCATTGAGATTTAATAGTTGAAGTTTGGAGGAAGCAGGTGTTGGTTGGTGAAGAGCTTTGACATGCATTAATTTCAGAGGAGTTCAGACTCCTAAAGAAAATACGGCTAGATGGGATCATCCGAGAGAAATGCTAATTGAACTCTGAAAGTAATCCACTGAAGGAGTCTGACTAAAGAAGAAGTCCAGAAAGAGTTTGGCTCGTGGAGGAATTCAGCTGAAGGAGTAATTCAAAAGGAGTTTGGCTCTTGAAGGAACTTGATTGAAAGAAAAATTTGAAAGGAGTTTAGCTCCTAGAGGAGTTCGACTAAAGGAGAAATTCAGAAGAAGTTTAGCTCTTGGAGGAGTTTGATTGAAGGAGAAATTCGGAAGGAGTTCAGCTCCTAGAGGAACTTGACTTAAGAAAAAATTCAAAAGGAGTTCGGCTCCTGGAGAAATCCGACTGAAAGAAAAGTTTGGAGGGAGTTCAGCTCCTGGAGAAATCCAACTGAAGGAGAAATTCGGAAGGAGAATGGCTCCTGGAGGAGTCTGACTGAAGGAGGAGTCTGGAAGGAGTTTGGCTCCTAAAGGAATTCAACTGAAGGAGGAGTCCGAAAGGAGTTCGGCTCCTGAAGGAATCTGACTGAAGAAGAAATCCGAAAGGAGTTTGGCTCTTGGAGGAGTTCGACTGAAGGAGAAGTTTGGAAGGAGTTTGGCTTCTGAAGAAATCTGATTGAAGGAGAAATCTAGGAGTTCGGCTCCAGAAGGAGTCCGACTGAAGGAGAAATCCATAAGGAGATTGGCTTCTGAAGGAGTCAAACTATAGGAGAAATCCGAAAGGAGTTCGGCGACTGAAGGAATTCAGCTGAAGGAGGAGTCCAGAAAGAGTTTGGCTCCTATAGCAATTCAGCTGAAGGAGAAGTTTGAAAGGAGTTTGGCTCCTATAGAAATTCGATCGAAGGAGGAGTCCGGCTACTGAAGGAGTTCGACCAGGGTTCGACCGCTGGAGGAGTTCGACTGCAGAAGAAGTTTGGCTAGGGCTCGACCGCTGAAGGAGAATTTTCGATCGAAGCTCTTCCGTGATTATCAATTGCATTAGGCTAAGCATCAGGCTAGACTTTGGTGAGAGTGAGGTTTATCCCCAACATCCTTCAAACTCCTGCCGATCGGACTCCTTCTGAACTCTTTCTGTGGGTCTCCTCCTGGATCTCTCCAGCAGATCTTCCTCTGGACAACCCTCTCTAGTCGCACTTCCACTAGACTATAGATCACCAACTAGCATCACCTCACTCTGATACCAATTGAAGGAACCATGGTATTGCTTAAATGCCAATCATCCTTGGCATAACAAGCCCCGATACCATGTTGCAGAAGCCCTTGATCTTTAGCATGGATCTGAAGAAATCTATGACATTCTCTATGGGCAGCAAACCACTGATCCTCCACCTAGATCTATGATGGGGAGCCTCCCTCCTTGGGCTTCAGAGAGTTGCCCCCTCTCTAGGGCTTCTTCAAGAACCCTAGGATGGCAACTCTAGAGAGAAAAGAAGAAGAGAGAGTTGAGGGAGAAAAGAGTTGTATTCCATAGTATAATGAAATCTTAATACAACCTATGAATTTATACATAGCCATTAGGCCTGACAAAAAAACTCCCCGACTAACCCAATACATGAAAGCACTCACCGAGCCCATGTACACCCATATCTCCCATGCTCTCATCCCCTGGATATAGACCCGACCCATACATGAGTTAGCCCCCTTAAGACCTCTTAAACTAGGCCTTAAGATCCCTAGGATGAGTCTCTATCCTAGCTCAAATAAAACCCATGCGTAACTCTGCCCGCACACTGGGTCGGCTCAGTCTCAGCACTGGGCCGGCTAACCTGAGATTGGGTCGGCCTAGTTTCAGACTGAGCCGGCCTAATTTCTATCCCATGCCTGTAGTTCCGAATGCGACCTTCTATCTATCCTGTGCTTTAAGACTTAGCCGACCCAGTCTAAGACTGAGCTGGCTAACCTATAGAAAGCTTCTTTTCTGCAATCTTCAATCTTCCAACTTTGGTTCCTTCCTCCATCTTGTGTTCCAAATCTCTGAAGCACCAACCAAGCCCCTCAAGATCCTGAATACCTAAACCTAGAGCCTGTGGAGGGCTATGCACCGCCTCCACCCTACGACCACTCCTGTTCTAGTCTCTACTTATGGCCTCGCAAGGCTTAGAAGAACCACAAATACTCACAATCTTCACCTTGGTGCTCTCAAGCCTTGGCAAACTGTTGGCAATGCCTTCCTGCACAATTCCGCTGTCCCTGCGCACCCTGACAGCCCCTTGTATAATCATCGCCTCCACCAATTCTGTTCAACTGTTGTGTACCCTTGAGGACCTTTGGGATGACTGCCTCCACTATTGAAGATCTTGGCTTGCTTCTCTGCACCATCCTGAAATTGTAGGATCCCTTCTGTTTAGTAATTGCATCACCTTTCTTGGACTTTTTAGGAGAACCCGCAATATTCTTGTATCGGCACTCGCTGCAAACCCTAACATGTTTTTCTCAGAACTATGCCTGTCCACCTGCATATGTCGCTCCACTTGAAACTGTGCATCACTAGCGCTGGTGCTAGGATATCGATCTTCATCCCTCTGCTTTGAACTCATGTCAAATTTCTCTTCAATTATGAAGCCACCTCTCCAAAACTCCACCTATATTCAAATTTCATCTGATGCTATAGAAGCCGACTCTATGCCTGAGTCATCCGAGGCCAACTACTTAATGCTGTACTACTAAGCCTGCTGCTGTATCTCAAACACCATCGCTATCCCTTCGAATCCTCCGCGCTCTATGGACCCCTTCGAAGCCATCTCGGATACCTTCACAACTTACGAGTACCTCCAAAACCCAAGAGCTCATCCAACTCTTCTGAATCTAATGACTAAACCCTAGGAAACTCTACCCTAGTCCTTCTCTTCTATCCCTACACCAGCCATCACTTCAGTTGCGCTCGGAGAACCATCCTCCACTTGAATCGCAACTCTCCCTGGTGCCCCTACAAAAGAAACCTGATCCATGATACTTCTAGCCGCTTGATGCCCCTGATGCTCTCAAAGACCTCCTGGCTCTCCCAAAGATCTGCATCCAATCTTCCTGAGATGCCCCTAACACCATCTACTGAGATACCTCCCTCGGCTGCTACACCATCGAGCCTCTCTCAGCTCTATGACTCTAGAAAAGTGCTACTGCAGCACTCCAACACTCCCTAGCCTTGTCTCTGCACCATTTTATAGTCATCTAGTCCTAACCTACTGGACCTTCATGGATCATCCATCTCCATCACTCCTAAGGCTTCATAAATCCATGTCCTGGTCAAACTACCGAATGCACCCCTGACTACTTTCCCACCTTCCTGACACCGAAGGATGTATAGTCGCTTCTTCAGCCTTCCTTCGACCATTATCCCTTGAAAAATCTCTCTTCAATAGTCCCACACTACCCATCTTTCCAAAGAATCTTGATGCTCTCTGGTGAGATACCTCCCTCGGCTACTGCACCGTCGAGCCTCTCTTAGCCCCATATCTTCAGAAAAATGCTAGTGCAGCACTCCAGCACTCTCTGCCTGTCACATAACCGTCATACACCTTGGCCTTTCCACCAAATTGATCGACAAATTATGCATCCAATCCTTCCATCCTGAAAAAATCTCTTTCCGTTAATCCTCTTAACCTTCACCTTCAACCCGCTGCTCCCGATTGGCCAAACCATAGCAACAACAAAAATAAAGATGAGACATACCATGGAATCCATGTGCATATTTCTGATTTCACCTTATACGACTTCTCCTTCCCTTTCATGCACCATCAGGCTCTAATACCAAATGTAGACCACCAACTGGCATCAACTCGCTTTGATACCAATTGAAGGAACCATGGTATCACTCGAACATAAATCATCCTTGGCATCATAAGCCTCGATATCATGTTACGGAAGCCCCTGATCTTTAGCGTGGACATGAAGGAACCTATGACGTTCTCTATAGGCAACAAACCACTGATCCTTCACCTGGATCTGTGATGGGGTGCCTCCCTTCTTGGGCTTAAGGAAGATGCCCCCCTCTCTAGGGCTTCTTCAAGAATTCTAGGGTGGCAACTCTAGAGAGAAGAGAAGAAGAGAGAGTTGAGGGAGAAAAAATCTATATTCCACAGCATAATGAAATCCTAATACAACCTATGTATTTATACATAGCTATTAGGCCCGACCAAAAAACTTTCTGACTAACCCAATACATGAAAGCACTCACCAAGCCCATGTACACTCATGTCTCCCATGCTCTCATCCCCTAGATTTAGACCCGACCCTTACATGAGTTAGCCACCTTCAGATCTCTTAAACCAGGCCTTAAAATCCCTAGGATAAATATCTATCCTAGCCCAAACAGAACCCACACATAACTCTACCTGCACACTTGGTCGGCTCAGTCTCAGCACTGGGTCAGCTAACTTGAGACTGGGTCGGCTCAATTTTAGACTGAGCCAGCCTAGTTTCTGTCCCATGCCTGTAGTCCCGAATGCAATCTTCTATCTATCCTATGCTCTGAGACTTAACCGATCTAGTCTGAGACTAAGCTGACTAATCTGTAGAAAACTCATTTTCTATAGTCTTCAATCTTCCAGCTTTGGTTTCTTGCTCCACCTTATGTTCCAAGTCTCCAAAGCACTAACCAAGTCCCTTAAGGTCTCGAATACCTGAACCTCGATCCTGTGGAGAGCTATGCACCGCCTCCACCCTAGGACCACTCCTATCCTATTCTCCACTTGTGGCCCCCCAATGCTTGGGAGCACCATAAATCCTCACATGGACAAACTTCTCCAACTTGCCCTCTTTTCGGATGATTTCTTTCAGTCTGGTTCCTCCATTAGAACTCCTTCCAGCGTCTAGCCTTCTGGACTCCTTCAGCAACATGCCTTTCAAACTCCTCCAGTCAGACTCCTGTCAAACTCCATCTAATGGCCCAAAAGGCATGTTGGGGGCAAGATACCTCTCGTCAAAGTTCTTGACTACCGACCTCATTTCTACTAGGATTTGCTAATCTTCTCAAAGATAAGTTCATGTTATACAGCCTCCTGAGTGCACATCAAAGTTTGGTGGCATGATCTTGAATGATAAAGGAGAACTACTGCTATACTAACCCTATCCTTTGACTGAAAGCAAGTAATGGGACCTTAGCCATTCTCCTTTTAGATGAACTCCTCTTAATGAACACCTTCTGGATGATCTCCCTCTAGTCGCTAGGTAAGCTTTCTTCAGCCGACTTCCTTCTAGACGATCTCCTTCTAGTCGCTAGGTAAGCTTCCTTCAATCAATCTCCTTCTAGTTGTCTAGGAGGACCTCGTCGCTCACATAAATTTAACCTACCAACTCAATGCGAATCAACTTATATGCAGATGACCTCAAAGGAGCCCGAACCTCTCTGGAACTATTGAGATCTAAAAGCTCCTCACTGTCGATGTCTACCTCATCCGAACTTGAACTATTAAATTTTGGTGGATTGGTATATCATGACAACGGACACTACTCTCCATAACAAACTCCATGTGGCCTAAGCGGCCCACTACAAGGTGGTTATGGCTGTCACTATCAATTTGTTACATGCTCCATCTATAAAAAGGACCCTTAAAATATATTTTCTCTAGACTCTCATCCCCTTCCTAATACTCTGCCACTCTGCTTCCTATGCACTCCATTTCAGTTGGCCGAAAATTGACTTAAGCATCGAAGGGTCCCACTAGAACTACCTATCTCCGATTTAGACTTCATTTTGTAGGTCCTCTCGACGGCCACATCTTTCCAGCTCCAATTATCTCCGACATTCTTGCAGATTTTTACACCAATAGGATTGATGCTAGAGGAAGGGCTCATTGAGCCCTTATTCTAAAAGGAGTGCTCAATCAAATCTGTCTACTCTCTTCTCTTAATCTTTAAAAATCCATCTCTATTTGATTTCTCCTAGTCATAGGGATGCCTCCAAGGAAGACAGCCATCCAGAGGTCAACCGCCTCTATCACCAGATCCAAACCAGATCTACCCACTCCAGCACCATCATCGGCATCACAACCTATCCCACTGACGGCCATGGTGGATCCGAAGTAATTCAACCTGCTGATGCAGTAGATCCTAGGTCTCACCAAAATGGTGCAAGCCATGAAATAGGAGTCGACAATGGTGCAACTAGAAAACCCCCTACCGAAATCCTAGGAAGCCATCCCGAGATGACATACTTGGGTTAGCAAGCCCATTGCTCCTGAAAGGAGAAGAGGAAAGTGGAAGACCCTGATTTTGACCATGACTCCTCCCCTAGGGAGACCTTCCCCATCTATAGTTGGAAGCCCTCTAAAACTCACGATCGAGATGATGTCCTTAATCAAATGTTTCAAAAAATAGACTGACAGATTAAGAAACTTTGCCATGCCACCCCAACTCACCATGATAACATCTGCACCGACCCTCTTTCTCCTAGAAAATTATGCTGGAACCAATCTCGCTGAACTTCAAGCTTTCCTAATTCAAGAGCTATGATGGGATCAATGATCTGATTGACCATCTAGAGGTCTTGCAGACCATGATGCTGCTTCATGGCACACCAAAAGCTATCTTATGCTGAGCTTTTCCATCCACCCTGAAGGAAGCTGTAAGAAATTAGTACTTGATGCTGAAGTTGGGTATGATTTTCTCCTTCGATTAGATGAACCATCAGTTTCTAGCTCATCAAGTAAGGTTCGAACTCCCTTATCAACATCAAGTAGAAGGAAGGAGAGTCCATCCGAGCCTACGTCACCCATTTCAATGCTACTGCTCTAAAGGTCCGAAACTTGGACCAATCTGTTGCAATGGTCATACTAAAGGATGGCCTTCAAAAAAATGATTTGTTATTTTTCTAAGAAAAGAAGTACCCCAGAAATTTTGCTGATCTGTTGGCTCAGATTGAAGGTTATGCCCAAGCAGAAGAGGCCTTCAAACTGAAGGACGAGGAAGTCGTAAGAGAGTGCTAAGCGAATGAGTCAAGCAGGCCTGTGATTGAAGAGAAGCCGAATGAAGTTCGACCATGCTCTCAGACTCTCCCTGAGTGCAAGCGAGCCTAAACCCCTCCTCGAGCTACCATCAAAGGAGCCCTGACAGAAGGGCACAAAAGAGCTCTCTCCCCAAAAGGTTCCATAACTATGCTTTCCTCAATGCTCCAAAAACCCAGGTACTGATGAAAATTAAGAAGTAGCTATCGAGGATAGAGAGGATGTGCACTCATCCTGAAAAATGTAATCTTAATAAGTACTGCCTCAATCATCGTGACCATGGTCACGATATAGGAGAATGCATTCAGCTCCAAGATGAGATCGAGGAGCTTATCAGGCGAGACCAGCTCGATCGATTTCTATGACATCAGCCTGAGATAAGAAAAGAGCGGCCGAGGGCACTGCCATAATCAGAACCACCAAGAAGAGAAGAGCAGCAAGGAGATCGGCCACCTCTCGACATGATTAACACCATCTCTAGGAGACTTCGATGAGAGGAGGCCAGCAGATCCATGGGATAACCAAAAGATGGAGAACTGAGGAATCCATCACTTTCACTAAAGAAGATGCTCAAGATATTCAATTTTTGTACAACAACATAGTCGTAGTTTTTTTTAAATATTACAGACTATGATATACACCATATTTTGATAGATAATGGAAGCTCTGCTGATGTCTTATTTTATAATGCTTTTTCCAAAATGTCCATACCTAATAATCACCTGGGACCTATGAATTTTTCATTGGTGGGCTTCACTGGCGATGCTGTGCCAGTTGAAGGGATAATAACATTGACTGTGGTTGCAGGGCAATACCTAAATCAAGCTAAGGCATAGATCGACTTTCTGATAGTAAAGGCTCCATCTGCATACTATGCAATTCTCGATCGATTAAATGCACTCCGAGCAGTGGTATCAATCTATTACTTGAAAGTAAAGTTTTCAACGAGCTATGGGATTAGAGAGATTAGAGGACATCAAGCCCTGGCAAGATACTGCTACTCGATTGCCCTGCAAAAGGGTGTATAGTCAGAACCTTGTCCAGTTGATAGGTTGGACATTCGAGGTTACCTTGCTAAAGAATGGAAAGAACCCATGGAAGATCTTGTTTTAATCCCACTAAATGTTGGAAATAAAGAGCACATGGTGAGATCGGCTCCAATCTGGGAGAGGAGGCACAAGAGCAGCTCATCAAATTCCTAAGGAGAAATGCAGATGTTTTTGCTTGGGTCCCTGCAGACATGCCCGGTACGATGCTGAAGTTATGGAACATCATCTGGCTATTGATCCAAAACATCGATCGATAAAAAAAAAAGATACACAGCCACACCCCAGAGAGATAGAAGGGAATTGTGGAAAAGGTTGATAAGCTCCTCATGGTCGGATTCATCCAAGAGGTCTCCTACTTGAGTTGGGTCTCTAATGTGCTCCGGTCAAGAAGGCAAATGACAAGTGGAGAATGTGCATAGACTTTAAAAAGTTGAACAAGACTTGTCCAAAGGATAGCTACCCCCTGCCTAGGATTGATCAACTAGTGGATACGACTTCGAGCCATGAGCTCCTCACCTTCATGGATGCCTTCTCCAGCTATAACCAAATCCAGATGGCACCAGAGGATGAGGAGAAAACTGCTTTTATTACTGATTGTGGTCTTTATTATTATAGGATCATGCCTTTTGGGCTAGAAAATGCAGGAGCAACATACCAGTGCCTTGTCAATAAGATCTGCAAGGAGCAGATAAGCCGCAATATGGAGGTTTACATAGATGACATGCTTGTTCAGAGCTGTACTTCAACAAATCACATAACTAATCTCGAGGAGACCTTCGTTATCCTCTAGAAGTACAAGATGAAGCTGAACCCAACCAAGTGTGCTTTTGGCATGACCTCAGGGAAGTTCTTGGGGTTTATGGTGTCAAGGCATGGAATAAAGGCCAATTCAGAGAAGATTTAGGATATCCAAGAGATGACTGCTCCAAAATCAATAAAAAAAGTTTAGTGCTTAATGAGGAAGGTAGCAGCTCTAAATCGCTTTGTCTTAAAGTTGGTCGAGCGGTGTATCCCTTCTTCTGAGTTCTTAAGAAACCAAAGAACTTTTACTGAACCCCAGAGTGTCAGCAAGCATTTGATGAGATTAAAAACTACCTCAGCTCACCTCCCCTGCTAGCTAAGTCTGAACCCGAAGAAGAATTATTCTTATACTTGGCAGTCTCCCCAGTGGCCCTTGCAACAGTCCTAGTCAAGGAAGAGGCGAAAGTGCAATGATCGATCTACTAAATAAGCCGAGTCTTGAGTGACACCAAGACTAGGTACACTAAGTTAGAAAAACTAACTTATGCTCTATTAATTGTAGTCCGGAGACTCCGATCTTATTTTTAGGGGCACACCATAACTCTCCTCACTGATCAACCAATCAAGACAGTCCTTCATCAAGTGGATGCCTCTAGAAGAATAGCAAAATGGATAATTGAGCTTACAAAGTTTGACATCAACTATCAATCTTGTTCATCATCAAGATCCAAATATTGATGGATTTTTTAGTAAAATGCACCATTCTAGATGAAGCCAAACTTGAACAAAGTGAAACCAGTATCCCATGGTTGCAACCAAATACCTCCGAAGAAAGGGCCGACCTTCCTAAAGATTTCTGAACCTTGTACGTGGATGGCTCATCCAATGCTTCTAGTGCAGGTGTGGGTTTGATCTTGGTCAACCCAGAAGAAATTGTTGTAGAGTATGCTCTATGTTTTGAATTTTCTACAGCTAATAATGGGGCCAAGTATGAGGCACTGATCGCAAGTGTTGAAGATAGCTAAAGAACTAGAAGTCGATCGACTCCAAGTTTACAGTGACTCCCAGTTAGTAATGGAATAAGTCAGTGAAAATTATGAAGCTCAGGAGGATAGCATGGTCAAGTATCTAGAAAAAGTGAAGAGTATGACCCCAGCTATTAACAGCTTTGGTATTAAACAAATTTTGAGGATAGAGAATAATAGGGCAGACCTCCTCTCTAAGCAAGCCACACTTGCACCGAGTGAATTACCCAAAGAAGTTTTTTTTGAGGTTCTGAAGCACCCAAGTTTGGAGGAGTCACAGTCTGTTATGCAAATCGACCAGGAACCTTGCTGGATTGATCTACTGGTTGTTTATCTTAGGGATGGGACTCTTTTTTATGACCTAAAAAAAGCTCAAAAATTAAGAAATTAGGCCTCTTGGTATGTTATATATGAAAACAAGCTATATAAAAAGTCGTATTCTTTACTATTGTTGAGATGTCTCCGACCCTCTAAGGCTGATTTTACGTTATAGAAGGTGCATGAAGGAATCTATGAAAGTCATGTGGGGGTCAGATCTTTATCTCATAGACTACTGCAGTAGGGCTACTATAGGCCAATGATGTATCACGATTCAATAGAGTATGTCAAAAAATGTGATCGATGTCAAAGGAATGCTAATATTTAGAGATAGCCGACATCTAAGCTTACCCTCCTGAGCACCCTATGGCCATTCGTAGAAAGGGAGATGGACATACTTGGGCCCTTTTCCATGACAACTGGACAGCGGAAGTTCCTCCTTGTGGTCATCAACTATTTCACAAAGTGGGTCAAAGCCGAATCCATAGCAAAGATTACTGAAGCAAAGGTGCAGAACTTCATCTAGAGATCAATTATTTATAGATTTGGTCTATCCCAAACTCTCATAACAGTAATGGGCGATAATTTGCTGAAGCAAAATTTGCCGAATTTTATGAAGATCTGAACATATCTCACAACTTTACATCAGTAGCCCATCCACAGGCAAATGGCGAGGCCGAGGTGACTAATAAAATGCTATTGTAAGATGTCAAAGTAAGGCTTGAGAGAGTAAAAAGGACTTAGATAGATGAACTCTATCATGTATTCTGGGCATACCGAACTACCCAAAGACTGCCAACTGGAGAGACTCTATTCACCTTGGCCTTCGAAATAGAAGCGGTCATCCCTATAGAGCTTAAAATCCCATTGACACGGGTTGTGGCATTCGATGAGTAGTAGAACTCACAGGATCTTAGGGCCAACCTCGATTTGTTGGAAGAAAAAAGAGAACAAACTCAAGTTCGGATGGCGGCTTACAAGTAGAAAGTAGCTCACGACTACAACTCCAAGGTTAAAGGCAAAGTATTCTAAGTAGGAGACTTGGTACTTTGGCGGGCAGCTATTTCACAATCCCAAAACCAAGAAAAGGTTGCCCCAAATTGGAAAGGCCCGTGTGAAATTTAGGAGGTCATCCGGCTCAAAACTTATTACTTAAAGGAGCTCGGAGGAGAAACACTCCTGCGATCCTAGAATTCGGAGAACTTGCGAATGTATTACCAATAGTTTGATCTTAATAAAATTTTCTCTTTTCAATATCTCTGTCTTTTGGTAGGGAATAACTTAACCAAACTTCTCTCTTAAATTAAGGCAAAGACCTCCCATTATCTAAAGATAGGAGGAGGAGAGAGGCCCTTCCAACGATCCTTCTATGCCCCTATTATCCTGTTAGGAATAGGAGAAGAACCTTGTCCTAACATAAGCAAGATGAAGATACCATTATCTAAGATAGAATGAGGGAAGAGGCTCTTCCAACGACCCTTCTGTGCTCCTACTGTCCTATTAGAAATAGGAAGAGAACCTCATCCTAACTGAGCAAGATGAAGACCCCATTATCTAAGATGGGATGAGGAAAGAGGCCTTTCTGATAAGTATCATAAATTCATAAATAAAAGTATTAATTTATCAATAATTTATATTAATTTTTAAAAATTAATGATCAATTTATATATATTTTTTGAGAAATTAATATTTTTATTAATTAAAAAATAATAAAAATTAAAAAATAAAATTTTATTATCAATGGAAAGAGCTTAAGTTTTTCATCACAACGAAATAAGTTTGAAGCAAAATAGAACTCAAATGGAGATGATATGAATTTTTAAAGATAAAAAAATAATAATAAATAAATAAATAAATAAATAAAGGAAAATGGCTCAGTCGGCTCAAGCCACCATGCCATATCTATCGGCGCATCCAAATATGCTGAGCCAAGCCAATAAAGTTGGCATGCCAAGCCAGCAATGCTAGCCGACTCAACCGTGAAAGCCGTCAGCCGATCCATGATCCATTCATGGATCGCCAGCTCAGCAGAAATCGACGAATCATGGAGCGACACATGGTGGACCAAGACCTTTAAAGGATTCATAAAAAATCTATCATGGATCATAGGGCATTTTGGACTTTTCACTCGACGACAAGAGATGCTGATTCATTACGGTGTACGGTGCAATCGGTCGACGCGGTCCATGGGAACAATAATTATGCAATCAGATGGCTGTAGTAGCTTGCAGTCAAGATCGGATAGTGGAGAAAATTTTCTACTTTAGGCTTCAAGTGGATCGCCACCCAATGATAGCGCTCGATCCAGGGGATGATCCAACAGCGGAGAGAGCTCCTAACGGTGATCAAGACTCCCAACATGCGATCAGCGGTCAGATTTTCTCCATCAATGTGCGATCAATGATCAGAATTTAATCCAACCTAATCTGGGTGGATACACATTTGATTTTGATGATTTTTGATCTGTTGGATTCCTGTTGAATGGCTAGATTTCACCTCAGCAATAGAATTCATCCAGGACTCCTTTTAATCCAATTCTCACTCAAATTTCTCCATATTTTGACGATCAAAGACCTCCTTAGTCCCACATTGCTTGTAGAAAAGTCTCCAACCTTCCAACATCTATAAATAAGATCCTAGGTCTCCAAAATTGACGGTCTTCAATCAAGGTGAAGCTTTGGTATAGGGTAGAGCCAGGCTTTGGATCAGAAGCTACTTCGAGGCAACTGGTGTCGAGGGGAAAAGCTGGGCTTCTACACCATCTTTCCACCAATGCCAATCTAAGATTAGAGATTAGGCTATTTTATTTTTTTTAATTCCATATATTTAAATTCTAAAATTTTAATTAATAAAAATTTTATTTTTTGCACTTTAATTCAGCTCTTTATTTTTGTTGCAATTTAATTTCTATACTTTAATTATTACTTTTTATTTTATTGCAAGTAGATACTAAGATCTAACTAGTAGATCTTAGTACCAAGTTTAAATTTTTGCATCTTTTAATTTTTACTTTTTATTTTCGAACTTCACTTTTGATTTCAAAACTCTTTTCTTTTCTTTTTTTTTAAAAAAATTAAAGATTTTAAATCTAAAAATACTACTTTCCCTATGGATTCGACCCAACTCACTGCTATCTACCTATTTTTAAGAAGCCAGATTAAACAGATAAACACGGTGTCTTAATGACAACATCGCAATCTTATCAAGTTTTTGGTGTTGTTGCCATGGAAGGATTAGATGCTATTTTTTATTGATTTCTTTGATTTTTTTATAAATTAATTATTAATAAAATTTTAATTTTTTTATAAATATTGCTTACTAACTTTTTCTTCTTTATTTTGTAGAGAAAAATAAAGAAAACAAAAATATTAGGATAAGAAGGAAGCCTCTAATCCCGCTTGGTGAGATCAATCCTAATCCTAGTCCTCTTTTCTTTTTATTTATTTATTTATTTACTTTATTTTTAAATTAATTTAAAAAAAATATTCATTTAAATCTAATTAAAAATCTTATGATAAGATTAGGAATTCTAACTATTTAGAGCATACATCATATTAGTTTTATTTTTATTTTTATTTTTTTTGTTGATTGCTGGAGGCAAGGTAAGCCTTTAAGAATTCAATTAGTTGCATGCATCTAGTTTAAATTGCATAGAATCCTTTGATTGAAAATTTTTTATGCATATTAATATTAAATCAAATTAAGGGTATAATCCAATTAAACAAGATAAGGTGGAAATTTGATCACCCTTTCTTGGCCCATAAACAATCAACCAGCATCCTGCATTGATCTAAGCCTTTAATTTTAAAACCAATTAGACATCAGCCCTAGGAGCTCGAGCTCAATAGGATAAGAAACTCTAAGAGTTGAACGAGATTAGGATTAGTCAATTTGACTGATGTCTAGAAAAATGGTTCAGGGATGACTGGGCCCAAAGGAAGGTGATTTCTAATTGATTCCATTAGCTTACCTGGCCAAGCACAATTGGTGTCTAAGGCAAACAACAGGGGAACTCTCACCGACCTTACACTTATCTGGTCAGTTGATTGGCTGATCCTATATTTGGAGTGCTCGAAGGCTGACTTAGAACAGTTAGGAGTTGTCTAGGTTTAGGCTGATCTTAGATTAGGATTAATTTATTTGAAACTTATTTAAAAATAAAAATTTTTACTTTAGGTAATTTCAATCTCTATTGCCTTGACATAAGGTTGCCCTGGCATAATGGGAAGTTATGTTGCATGGTTGTCCTAGGATATGAAAAGGTTGAATTAACTTAGAACTTAAAAAAGAGAATTTTAAAAAAATAAATAAAATAAAATAAAAAAAGATTGAGGACATTGAGAATATAGTGAATTCTCCAACACCCAAGTGGAGAAGGATTTCAGGTCGACTAGTCAAAATGGATTTAGTTCCTGTTTCAGATCCTACAACCTCAACATCCATAATGCATTTAGCAAATCAGCCTCAGCCTCAAACCTTTAAGGACTTATGTTATCCAGTTGGTTCTGTCCAACCCTCTTGCATCAGGTTGTCCCAACCCATAGCAAATAACTTTGAAATTAAACCTCAAATCATTAACATGTTTCCAAAATTCATGGGAATAGAGGATGCATATATATTTATTAGGGAATTTGAAGAGATTTGTGCAACCATGAAACTACAACAATTATCAGAGGATGAAATCAAACTGAGATTAATTAATTTTGCCCTTAAGGATAATGCCAAAAAGTAGCTTTATAGTCTTCCAAATCAATCTATCATGATTTGGAAGGGCTTTATGAGAATATTCTTAAAAAAATATTTTCTTCATCATAGAATAGCTAGAATTAGAAATAAAATAAATCAATTCTATCAACTAGCTAGTGAATCATTTTGGAAATACTTCGATCGATTCAAGAACCTCTTGACCCAATGCCCACACCATAGAATAGAAACTTGGAGGCTATGCCAAATAATTTATGAAGGATTAGATTCAAATTCCCAAATAATGCTAGAGTCCATGTGCTAGGGACAATTTATGTATAAAGAACCAAATAAAGCATGGCAATTTCTAGAAGACCCAGCCGAGAAAAGTTTACAATGGGAAATAACTAGGAAATCAAAAAAATCCACACCTTCAAGAGGTGGAATTTATCAAATTCAAACCTTCCTAGCTGTAGAAGCTAAAATTGCAACTTTGACACGTAGGTTAGAGGCCTTAGAACTTCACAGACTAGCCAGTGTGAACCAAGTATCTGCACCCATGTGCAATGGGTAGAATGCACCAAACCATGTCCTTGAGGAATGTCCCCTCCCAATGAACCAATTAGATAATAGATGTGCAAAAGTGAATGCCACATATCAAAGATCATTGAATAATTCCTATGCACCCACTTATAACCCAGGTTGGAGGAATCATCCAAATTTTTCATGGTCACAAAATCCAAATGTAGGCGGCCTAAGTTTCAATCAGCAAAACCCAAGGCCTAATCCTATGATAAATACCCTACCACCACCAGGCTTTAATATTAATGAAAAAAAACTTAGTTCTTTAGAAAAAAGCCTAGAAGCCCTAGCCAAATCTAATGCTGACACCAATGCCACCTTAAGCAATTTCATGCAAACCATAGGCCAAATTCTGAATTCAAATTCTCAGGCCATAGCTTGCTTGGAAATACAAGTGAGTCAGCTAGCATCTACCATAAGTGAACATGAATGAGGTAGGCTACCTAGCCAACCTGATCCCAACCCAAAGAATCAAAATGGTAGACCATCCCAAGAAAATTAGGTTAATCAAGTTAATGCTATTCATTCCTTGAGATTAGAAAAATAAGTGGATAATAAGGTAAATACACCTAACACTAGAGAAGACTTGAGTACTGAGTCTGTTAAGCCACCGAATGAACAATCTACCTTACAAACTCAAGCTCCTAAAACTGATAGTGCACCAAACCAGATGCCCACAATCTTTAGAGCTCCTTTCCCATATCGATTAAGGTCTAATAAATAATTAGAATATTTAGACAAAATGTTAGAGGTATTTAAGCAAGTTCAAGTAAATATTTCTCTACTAGACATGATCCAGGAAGTTTCGACTTATGCCAAATTCTTAAAAGACCTTTGCACCAAGAAAAAGATGACTAATGTACCAAAGAGAGCTTTCTTAGCAGCAAGTGTGAGTTCATATTTGTTAAGTCATATGCCTATAAAGTACAAGGACCCAGGGTCTCCAACAATTTCATGTGTCATAGGAGAAACCCATATTGAGAAGGCGTTACTTGATTTAGGGGCTAGTGTAAATATTTTGCCCTATTCAGTTTATGAGCAATTAGGATTGGGAAAACTTTAGCCAATAGGGATCACATTATAATTAGCAGATCGATCTTTTAGGATCCCCAAGGGAATGATAGAAGATGTTTTGATTAAGGTTGAAAATTTTATCTTTCCAATTGATTTTGTCATTTTGGAGATTGAGCCAATATCAAATCCTAAGGATCAAATTTCAGTGATTTTAGGAAGACTATTCCTAGCTACTGCTAATGTTGAAATCAATTGTCAGAATGGACTTATAAAACTATCTTTTGGAAACATGACTATCGAGTTGAATATTTTCAATTTGGAATAGGAATCTACCAACCATGCTAATGTAAGTATAGTCCAAGATGAAATTTATGAATCCATAGACATTAGCGATGAGGAAGTCGATCTTGAACCTAGTATCTGGCCAACCCATGAATATGAGAACCTAGATAAAATACTTGGAGATAATAAAAATGGCCAGAGATGGGAGCCTCCCACTGAACCATTCATAAAAATGACTAAACTATCACCTCAGTAATCAAAAGAAGAGGCACCCAAAGTAGAGTTAAAATCCCTCTCTGAGCACCTTAAGTATGTATATTTAGATCTAAAGAAAACCTTGCCTCTAATTATTGCATCAAACCTGAATCCTAACTAAGAGGAGGAATTATTAGTGGTCTTAAGAGAAAACCGAAAAGCAATAGGCTGGACTATGGCAGACATTAAAGGAATAAGCCCTTCCATAGTTCAACATAGGATACATCTAGAGGAAGAGGTTAAACCAACTCGAGATGCCCAAAGAAGATTGAACCCAGCCATGAAGGATGTAGTCAAAAAGAAAATTTTGAAGTTATTTGATAATGAAATTATTTATCCCACTTCTAATAGCTCATGGGTAAGCCCTGTACAAGTGGTACCGAAGAAATTTGGGGTAACAGTAGTCCAAAATGAAGCTAATGAACTTATCCCAACTAGGACCCAAACGGGGTGGAGGGTCTGTATAGATTATAGGAAATTAAATGTAGGTACAAGAAAAGATCACTTTTCTTTGTCATTTATTGATCAAATGTTGAAAAAGTTAGCCGGACAAGAATTTTACTATTTTCTAGATGGATACTCTGGTTATAATCAGATCCCCATAGCTCTTGAAGATCAAGAAAAGACCACATTCACCTGCCCATTTGGAACCTTTGCTTATAGGCGTATGCCCTTTGGACTATGTAATGCTCCAGCAACCTTCTAGAGATGTATGATCAGCATGTTTTCCAATATGATTGAACAATTTCTAGAAATTTTTGTGGATAACTTTTCTATCTTTGGACCTAGCTTCTCTAAATGCTTAAACCATCTAAGACTTGTTCTAGGAAGATGTAAGAAGAAGCATTTAGTTATTAATTGAAAAAAATGTCAATTCATGGTTAGAGAAGGTATAGTTCTTGGCCATATAATTTCAAAGAAAGAAATAGAAATTAATAAGGCCAAAGTTGACCTGATTGTAAGTCTTCCACCACCCAAGACTGTTAAAGAAATTCATTCATTTTTAGAATATGCTGGATTTTATAGAAGGTTCATACCTGATTTTAGCAAAGTGGCTTGCCTTTTGATGAACTTGTTAGCAAAAGAAGCAAAATTTGAGTTTACTTCTAAGTGCCTTGAGTCTTTTGAATTTCTTAAAAAGGCACTCACTTCGAACCCCATCATTCATCCACCTATCTAGACTGAACCTTTTGAGCTGATGTGCAATGCATCTGATCATGTTGTAGGTGCAGTCTTAAGTCAAAAAATTAACAAGCTGCCAAGAGTTATTTATTATGCAAGCAAAATATTAAATGATGTGCAGCTTAATTACACCACCATGGAGAAGAAATTTTTAGCTATTGTCTTTGCCCTAGAAAAATTTAGGTCCTATTTGGTTGGATCTCATGTTATTGTCTATACTGATCACTCGACCATAGATATCTCCTAGCAAAGAAAGATGCTAAGGCACGTTTAATTCGATGGATCTTGCTCCTTCAAGAATTTGACCTAAAAATTAAGGACAAGAAAGGGATAGAGAATGCAATTGCTGATCACTTGTCCCAAATAATAGTTGCACCATCTAACGAACCACCTATCAATGAGTATTTTCTAGATGAACAACTCATGTCGGTGTCCATTGATCCTTGGTTTGCGGATATTATGAATTATTTAGCCATTGGTAAAGTGTCTTCTCATTGGACTAGTAAAGATAAATACAAATTCTTTTTTCAAGTAAAGTATTTCATATGGGATGATCCATATCTATTTAAATAGTGTCCTGATCAGATCATTAGGAGGTGTGTCCCTAATAATGAGGTTAAAAGTATTCTGTTATTTTGTCATGACCAAGCATGTGGTGGTCATTTCGCATCTAAGAAGACTGCTGCCAAAGTACTTCAATGTGGATTTTATTGGCCTAATTTAATTAAGGATGCACATGTGTACTATAAAAGTTATGATCGATGCCAACAAATGGATTAGATTACAAAGAGAGATATGATACCACTAAATCCAATCTTGGTAGTTGAAATTTTTGATGTCTGAGGAGTTGATTTTATGGGACCATTTTCGAATTCCTTTGAAAAGGAGTATATCTTAGTGGCTGTTGATTATATTTTCAAGTGGGTAGAAGCTATTCCATATAAATCCAATGATAGCAAAGTGGTCATTAAATTTCTTAAGAAAAATATTCTCTCTCGCTTTGGTACTCCTAGAGCAATCATTAGTGATCGAGGAATGCATTTTTGCAATCGACCCTTTACCACATTAATGAAGAAATATAATGTTATCCACAAGTTATCCACACCATATTATCCTCAGACTAGTGGGCAAGTTGAAGTGTCCAATAGACAAATCAAATAAATCTTGGAGAAAACTATTAATGCCAATAGGAAGGATTGGTCTGTGAAATTAGTTGATGAACTTTGGGCTTACCGCACTACCTACAAGACCAACCTAGGAATGTCTCCTTATAGGATTGTGTTTGAAAAACCATGTCACTTGCTTGTTGAGTTAGAACATAAAGTCATGTGGGCAATAAAAAAAATTAAATATAGACCTAGACGTAGCCGAAAACCATAGGAAGTTTTAGATTAATGAATTACAAGAATTGAGAAATGAAGCTTAGAGAATGCCAAGGTATACAAGGAACGGATGATAGTATTTCATGATCAAGCAATTCATAGAAAATCTTTTACTTCAGGACAAAAAGTTCTTTTGTATAATTCAAGGTTACATCTAATAAGTGGTAAAAATATACTAATAAAAAGTATTAAATTATAAAATAAATTAATCTATTTTTTTAGAAATTGATATTTTTGTTAATCTTATGTAGGAAAGAATGCCATCAATATGAAGATCTTATTTTTCTGATTTAGATGAAATAAATTTCAGACAAAATAGACTTCAAACGAGCTCGAAAATGAATTTCAAAAAAAAAAAAGCTGGTCCAATTCAAATCAGTTCTGAAAAATTGGCTCAGCAGACTGCCTGATCTGATCGTACCCAGCAGACTGACCTGCTGATGCAATGCTGACATCAGCATTTTTTGCGGTGAACGATGGACCGTTTGGAGGGCATTTTGGAGATTTCACATGGAGAAGCGCGCTTCGATTGGCTGAAGAATGTGGCAGTCCACACGACACTGAGCTCGTGCATGGTCTATAGAGGGCAATTTGGAAATTCTATCTGATCCGATGGGTACCTTTCACTAGAATTTGATCGGATGGCCGAAATGCATGCGCTAACAAACGGTAGATGCAGCTCCCGATCGAGATCCAATGACTAAGATTCATCCCAACTTTAAAACTAAGAATCAAAGGCTTCTCTGTGCATGATCTGATGGCCCAAATTTGATCTTCAAGCCTGATCTGATGGTCCAAATAAATTCCGCCTTGATTTGGGATTTTAAGATGATTTTTAAGTGATTTTTGGATCATTTGATCGACATCCAGTGGTTAGAATGGATCCAGAACTCTTTTTGAGTTATTTTGAGAGTTTTAAACCTGATTTCAATAGGATTTTGGTGGACAGATCATCGAGATTATTTAAAAGGGCTACCTACTGTTGCTGAAAGAAAAAAAAGAGATAGAAAGAAGAAAAAAAAAGAGAAAAAAAAAAGAGAAAGAGAAGAGAGAGGCAAAAAGAGAAAAGAGAGGCAGAAAGTGAAGAGAGATTTTTGAGAGAAAGAAAAGAAAGAACTTTTAATTTTTATATTCTTTTCTTCTTTCGACAATCAAGACATTAATCAAGGAGCTTCTCTTCTTCTTCACCATGCTTTCCACACCAAGAGCGACGGATAATCAATTTCAGCAATCAAGCAGTCTAATTTTTTTATATTTTTTATTTTATTTGCTATTTTTTAACTTATTATCATGAACTAAATTTTCTTTTACTAAGGCTAAGGTGTAGCCACTCTTTTGATGCAATATTCAATATAAATTATTTTAAATTTTAAATTTTATTCATGAGGAGTATATATATCTGATCTTAATGCTTTTAGATTACTAACCATCTTCTAATTGATCTGATGAACATAGATGTTATGGACCAAGTACATCTATGTTATTGCTTCTTGATTATATACCTTGTATTATGAATCAAATTAGAATTCATATGCATGCAAAAATTTTAGTGCGCTTTGGATGCAGCGTATTTTAATTAGAGGATTTCACAAAACTTAATGCATTAATATTTATTTAAATTACACCTGGACCAAAGGATAATTAATAAATATTGATAGTTTTGCTACGCCTGGACCAAAGGGTAGTGAATAAACTAGAAAACTCTACCGTCACATGAAATAAAATTAATCTAATAACTTGAATATTGTATTAACTGAGTTGGTGAAATCAATTGCTTTAGTAATACATTGCTCTTAAGTTTTAAACCCTAATAATTACACTCTCTGTATTTCCTTAAAATTTTTAATTATTTCTTTATTTGTTCTTTAATTTCTTATTTTTATAAATCGGACTTCTAAATAAAGCATAGGAAAGAGCTTTCCGGTACTTATTTTCTAATCCTCTAGGGATGATACTCTACTCATTTACTTTATTACTTGATCGACTAGTATACTTATCATAGCTATAGATTAGCATGCATCACATTTTTGGTGCCGTTGTCGGGGATTGTGTCTAAAATAATATTAAAATTTTTATTCTAGCTTTACTTTAAAATTTTATTTTTAATTTTTATTCTTACTTTATTTTTAAAATTTTATTCAGTGCAAGATACGTACTGGACATAGTAACTTACTACCTTTAGATCCAAAAATTGAAAGGACCATTAAAAGACTATAACAAGAAAGAAACATGGCAGCTGAAGATCCTAACGACATCAATCTAAGATTGGATATGGCGACCGAGGGATAGCATGAAGCTATTCGATCAGTACATCAATCATTAAATGATTACACCACACCATCTATAGTCGATGTAGCTTCGAGCATCAGGAGACCGTCTATATGAGCAAACAACTTCGAAATAAAATTGGCGATGATCTAGATGATTCAATCAACTATCCAATTCAGTGGACACATGCATGATAATCCGAATGCCCATATTTCTAACTTTCTTGAACTTTGTGATACTTTTAAAATTAATGGGGTGTCAGATGATGCTATTAGATTAAGGTTATTTTCTTTCTCTTTATAGAATAAAGCTAAAAGTTGGCTTCATTCTCTTTCTGTAGGTTCTATCACAACTTGGGATGTTCTAACCCAAAAATTCTTAACCAAGTACTTTCCACCTTCCAAGACTGCCAAGATGCGTAACGATATCACTTTTTTTATGCAGATGGACATGGAGACACTATATGAGGCTTGGAAGCATTTTAAGAAATTGCTGAGGAGATGTCTACATCATCAACTACCCGTATGACTTCAGGTACAAATTTTTTATAATGGTTTATCTCCTACTAATATTCTATGATTGATGCAGCAGCAGGAAGAACCATTAATCAAAAAATGTAGGAAGAAGCCTTCAATCTGATCAATGAGATGGCATCAAATAGCTATCAGTGGCAGACAGAACGCATGATGCCAAAAAGACCATGCAGCTCTAAAGTATCTCCTTACCAAGAAAGATGCAAAACCCAGATTGATCAGATGGATTCTTTTCCTACAAGAGTATGATTTGGAGATTAAGGACAAGAAGGGCATAGAGAATTCAGTTGCTGACCACCTTTCTAGACTGGAAAACATCATAGAGAAGGAATTAGATATTTGCCCTATCAAGAAAGAATTTCTAGATGAATGCCTCTATGCTATATTAGGTAGAACGTTTCCATGGTATGCTGATATTATTAACTACTTGGTTGGTAAGGTTTTTCTACTTGATCTTTCTTTTCAACAAAAGAGGAGGTTCTTATCTATTATTAAACATTATTTTTGGAATGAACCCTTCTTGTATAAGTGTTGTTCAGACTAGGTCACTAGAAGATGCATTCCAGAGGAAGAAATGGAGAAAATTCTGCATCATTGTCATGATCGAAAGGCAGGAGGACATTTTGGCCCAACTAGAACATCTTATAAGGTTCTTTAATCAGGTTTTTATTGCCCCTCTCTATTTAAAGATGCTCATACTTATGTCTCTTCATGTGACCGCTGTCAAAGAACTGAAAATCTCTCTAGAAGACATGAAATGCCTTTAAATAATATTCTTGTGTGTAAAATTTTTGATGTTTGGGGTATTGATTTCATGGGATCTTTTTCTAGTTCTTTTTCAAATCAATATATACTTGTGGCTGTAGATTATATTTCAAAATGGGTAGAAGCAGCACCCTTTCCAACTAATGATGCTAAGGTAGTTGTCAAATTTTTGAAAAAGCATATTTTTACATGTTTTGGCACTCCTAGAGCAATCATTAGTGATGGAGGTAAACACTTTTATAATAAATAATTTAAAAATCTGTTAAACAAATATGGTGTCACTCATAAAATAGCTACCCCATATCATCCACAAACCAGTGGTCAAGTAGAGGTGTCTAATAGGAAATTAAAAAGAATTTTAGAAAAAACTATAAGTGCATCTAGGAAAGACTGGTCATTGAAATTAGATGATGCATTGTGGGCATATAGAACTGCATATAAAACACCTATTGGTATGTCCCCATATAGGCTACTCTTTAGAAAAGCATGCCACCTCCCTGTTGAGCTAGAACATAAAGCATATTGGGCCATGAAAATTCTTAACTTTGATATACAAGATGCAGAAAAGAATAGGTTAATGCAAATAAATGAGATGGATGAATTTTGCCACCATGCTTATGAGAATGCCAAGATTTACAAAGAACGTACTAAGAAATGGCATGATAACCATATTGTAAAAAGAGAATTCCATGAGGGACAGCAAGTTCTCTTGTATAGTTCATGGCTACATTTGTTTCCAGGAAAGCTAAAATCAAGATGGACAGGTCCCTATACAATTACTAGGGTATTTTCATATGGAGCAATAGAGATCTTTGATGAATCAAAAGGTACCTTCTAGGTAAACAGTCATAGGCTGAAAAATTACATTAATGGAAGTTTCGAAAAGGAGAAGGAAGCATTTCAATTACAAGATCCACTTTAGAATGCAAAAAAAGTCAAGCTGAAGACTATAAATCATAACTACTAGATAGGTTGTTTCTTTTCTTTTTAGTTTTGATTATTTTTCTTTTCTTTTATTTTTTAATAATTTATTATAACTCTTTTACTGCTTTGGTGTGTATTTTCAATTTTGTAGAAAAAAATCAATGAGAGCTTAAGCAAAATTTCAAAGTTTTAAGGAACCAGACTGAACCAAATTAGGTGTATTCCTTCCTGTCCTTTATTGCACCCTTTATTTTTCTTTCTCCTTTAAGATAATGTAGAATAAGTTAGGGGGTAAAAAAAAAAAAAATTAACCATGTGTTAAGAAGAAAATTTTGAGCAAGATAGACTGGACAAGTGATAAAAGATAGAAGTATCTGCTAATGAATGTAACGAATTAAAGAAGTAGATTAGTTGGTCAGACCTTTAACAACCTACTTAGACCATCAAAAGACTATTAGCACTTCTAATTGCACATGCACACTAACAAGGCAAAGTAGGTATTGATTATAAGGCCAATTGAGGATTCAATTATCATTAGAAATTGATAATTAATATACATTCTAATCAAAAAAACTTAAATTTAAGGAAAGAGGTACCTGCCTAAAAATAAAGTGCAAAAGATAGAGTATATGTGAATTGCCCAAAGCCTAGTAACTGGGTCTCTGCACGTAGGTCAAGTATGAAAATTCATGTAAAATGGTGGAGGGAAGGCCAGGATGCTCAGAAAAAAAAATGGGGGGGCTGTGTGAAAGCTACCTTAATTAATGAGTATAAAATTGAGAATGTATAGAAAATTGACCAAAATGGGTGATAAGAGAGGATACTTTTGTCCTTTAATTTAACACTGAAATGCTAAAGTTAGTTATCACGAACATAAGTTCTGTAAATCTTCGATGTACTCTAAGAAAGTTTTTAATTGTATTGACTGCAAAATTTGCTTCTGAAGTTCAATGCTTAGTTAGCGGTATTTTCTAAACTTTTTGACCTTTAGTCCTAGATTTTATCTTTTTGATGGATAATCTTACTGAAACATGGTATTAAATAAAACATTACTAAGGGACTAGCAATGACTAAGTTAGGGGGGTGTGATAAGTGGTAAAAATATACTCATAAAAAATATTAAATTATAAAATAAATTAATTTATTTTTTAGAAATTGATATTTTTATTAATCTTATATAGGAAAGAAGGTCACTAATATGAAGATCTTATTTTTTTGATTCAGATAAAATAAATTTTAGGCAAAACGGACTTCAAACTAGTCCGAAATTGAATTTCAAAAAAAAAAGTCGATCCAGTTCAAACCGGTTCAGAAAAACTGGCTCAGCAGACCGCTCAGTCCGACCACACCCAGTAGACCGACCCACTAACACAACACTGGTGCCAAGCTGACGTCAGCACTTTTCGCAGCGTATGGTGGACCGTTTGGAGGGCATTTCCAAGATTTCACATGGAGAGCGCACTCTGATTGGCTGAAGAATGCGGCGGTCCATGCAACACCGAGCTCGTGCATCATCTATAGAGGGCAATTTGAGAATTCTGTCTGATCTGATGGGCACCTTTCATTGGAATTTGATTGGACGGCCGAAATGCATGCGCTAACGAATGGCAGATGCAGCTCCCGGTCGAGATCCAACGGTTGAGATTCATTCCAACTTTAAAACTAAGAATCAAAGGCTTCTCTGTGCACGATCTAACGGCCCAAATTTGATCTTCAAGGCTGATTCGATGGTCCAAATGAATTCTAACTTGATTTGAGATTTTAAGTTAATTTTTGAGTGATTTTTGGATCATTTGATCGATATCCAACGATTAGAATTGATCTAGGACTCTTTTTGAGTTATTTTGAGAGTTTTAAACCTAATTTCAATAGGATTTTGGTGGGGAGATCACCGAGATTATTTAAAAGGGCTACCTGCTATTGTTGAAAGAAAAAAAGAGACAGAAAGAAGAAAAAAAGAGAGAAAAAAAAAGAAAAAGAAGAGAAAGAGAAGAGAGAGGCAGAAAGAGAAGAGAGATTTTTGAGAGAAAGAAAAGAAAGGACATTTAATTTTTATATTTTTTTCTTCTTCTGACAATCAAGACATCGATCAAAGAGCTTCTCTTCTTCTTCACTAAGTTTTTCATACCAAGAGTGATGGACAATCAATTTCAGCAATCAAACAGTCTAATTTTTTTATGCTTTTTACTTTATTTGCTGTTTTTGAACTTGTTATCATGAACTAAATTTTTTTTTACTAAGGCTAAGGTGTAGCCACTCTTTTGATGTAATATTTAGTATGAATTATTTTTAATTTTAAATTTTATTCATGAGGAGTATATAAATCTGATCTTAATGCTTTTAGATTACTGGCCATCTTCTAATTAACCTGATGAACATAGATGTTACGGACTAAGTACATCTATGTTATTTCTTCTTGATTATATATCTTGTATTATGAATCAAATTAGAATTCATATGCATACAAAAATTTTAGTGCACTTTGGACACAGCATATTTTAATTAGAGGGTTTCATAAAACTTAATGCATTAATATTTATTTAAATTACACTTGGACCAAAGGATAATTAATAAATATTGATAGTTTTGCTACGCTTGGACCAAAGGGTAGTGAATAAACTAGGAAACTCCACCATCACATGAAATAAAATTAATCTAATAACCTTAATATTGTATTGACCGAGTTGGTGAAATCGATTACCTTAGTAATATATTGCTCTTAAGTTTAAAACCCTAATAATTACACTCTCTCTATTTCCTTAAAATTTTTAATTATTTCTTTATTTTGTTCTTTAATTTCTTATTCTCATAAATTGGTCTTTTAAATAAAGCATAAGAAAGAGCTTTTCAGTACTTATTTTCCAATCCTCTAGGGATGATACTCTACTTATTTACTTTATTACTTGATCGACTGGTACACTTGCCATAGCTATAGATTAGCACGCATCAACATCTTTTTTCTAGAAAGCTTAGGTCTAGATGGACAGAACCTTTCTTTGTTAAAGAAGTTTTCCCATACGAGGCTGTAGAGATTGAAAACCCAAGCAATGGTGTTGTTTTTAAAGTTAATGGTCAACGATTGAATCCATTCTTGAAATTACCCATAGAATCTATGGAGGAAGCCATGGTTCTTTATGAACCAACATATCTCAGTTAGTCTGTTATCGCTGTTTAGTTTGGCTGAAGACTTTAAACTTAGCACTCCTAGGAGGTAACCCAGCTTCTTTCTTTCCAGTTAGTTTTCTTTTTAGCATTATCAAATCAAATAAGCTTCATTGAATAAGTTGGAGGGAGAGCTTAAATTTTTAAAGGCATATGCTAGACCAAAAATATACTAAGTCAGGTGTATTCTTTTATGTTCTTTATTACACCCTTTATTTTTTCTTCTTCATTAAGGATAATGTCGATTAAGTTGGGGGGGAGAAAAATAAAAATTTTTAAATTTTAAGTCCTCAAAAAAGTTAGTATTTAGTATTTAGACACCTGATTTTGCTTAAGAATCTAATTAAACTAAGCATTTTTTTAAAAAAATTGGATGCACAGATCAGAGAATCTGTGAGATATTGAGGAATCAAGTATTAAGAAAATTCAATAAAGAGTTAAGTCTAGAACATAAAAAGTTTTTTCTTTGAGCATTTCTAATTTTTTCTACTAGCATCAAAGAAAAGTTTACTTTTCATGGGCTTGTGTAGGGTAACTATTCATTTTTTTATATAAAAAAAATTAAAATAAAATAGTTTCCAAGTACTTCTCACTGAGTAATTGGACCTCTTTGCCTAAGCAAGCATTGAGTTTCACGTCAAAAGATGGGAAGGGCAAAGAAGCTCGTTGTAAAGCTAGTTTTAACTCATAGTCTATTTGATTCGAGATAGTAAGCTCAAGGGGTATTCTATATCTAGTGCCCTAAAGCCAACTGGTTTGGGAATTATTGGCCCAAGACTCGCTACATGGATCAAATAGAAAGCTTAAGGGGTTAAGACATTCAATAGTAATACAACATTAAAAAAAACTAATAAATAAATAAATAAATAACATTGGTTTCCCACCAAGTAACTAGATCTCGTTGCCTAAGTAAGCAATCATATTCGCATAAAAAAGTGGGCAATGTGAAAATAAAAATCAATAAATAAAGGGCGGAAGTAGCAATATATTTGCCAATATAAAAGTTTAGACAATTCAAAGATAAAGGTAGGATAATTTAAAAAAAGTTCAGAAAAAAAATTAATGTTCTTTACTTAATTTTTCTATTGATAAGTATTAATATCCTAATGATATATCTCACTTAAGCTCTACTGAATATCAATGGCCATTTTGAAAACTGCTTAAGTAAAATTCGAAACTCTAAAGTTAAAGGGTATTTAAAACTAAATTCTTTTTTTACTTGAGGACGAGCAAAGCTTAAGTTTGGAGATGTGATAAGTACTATAAATTTATCAATAAAAATATTAATTTATCAATAATTTATATTAATTTTTAAGAATTAATGATCAATTTATATATATTTTTTAAGAAATTAATATTTTTATTAATTAAAAAATAATAAAAATAAAAAAATAAAATTTTTTTATTAATGAAAAGAGCTCATTTTTTTTATCGCAATAAAATAAGTTTGAAGCAAAATGGAACTAAAACGGAGAAGATATGAATTTCTAAAAATAAAAGAAATAAATAAATAAATAAATAAATAAAAATGGCTCAGTCAGCTCAAGCCACAGCGCCATATCAGTCGGTGCATCCAAATGCATCGAGCCAAGCTGAGAAAGCCGGCGTGCCAAGCCAGCAATGCTAGCCGACTCAGCCATGGAAACCGTCAGTCGGTCCACGATCCAAGCGTGGACCGCCAGCTCACTAGAAACTGATGAATTATGGAGTGACACATGGTGGACCTAGATCCTTAAAGGATTCATAGAAAATCTATCATGGCTCACAAGGCATTTTGGACTTTTCACTTAACAACAAGAGATGTTGATTCGTTGTGGTGTATGGTGCAGCTAGTCCACACGATCCATGGGAATAATAATTGCACGATCGAACGGCTATAATAGCTTGCGATCAAGATTGGACGATGGAGGAAATTTTCTACTTTAGGCTTCACACGGATCACCATCCAACAGTAGTGCTCAATCCAAGGGATGATCCAACGGTGGAGAGAGCTCCTGTCGGTGATCAGGACTCCCAACATGCGATCAGCGGTCAGATTTTCTCTATCAACATGCAATCAATGGCCAGAATTTAATCTGACCTAATCTAGATGGATACACATCTGATTTTGATGATTTTTGGTCCGTTGGATTCTTATTGAATGGCTAGATTTCACCAGCGCAATAGAATTCATCCAGGACTCCTTTTAATCTAATTTTCACTCAAATTTCTCCATATTTTGATGACCAAAGACCTCAGTCCTACATTGCCTGTAGAAAAGTCTCCAACCTTCCAACACCTATAAATAAGACCCCAAGCCTCCAAAATTGACAATCTTCGATCAAGGTAAAGCTTTGGTATAGGGTAGAGCCAGGCTTTGGATCAGAAACTGCTTCGAGGCAACTGGTGCAGAGGGAAAAAGCTGGGCTTCTACACCATCTTTCCACCAATGCCGATCCAAGATCAGAGATCAGACTATTTTATTTTATTTTTTTTCTTTTTAAATTCCATGTATTTAAATTCTAAAATTTTAATTAATGAAAATTTTATTTTTTGCACTTTAATTTCAACTATTTATTTTTATTGCAATTTAATTTTTGTACTTTAATTATTGCTTTTTATTTTATTGCTAGATGCTAAGATCTAACTAGTAGATCTTAATACCAAGTTTAAATTTCTGCATCTTTTAATTTTTGCTTTTTATTTTTTGACTTCACTTTTGATTTTAAAACTCTTTTCTTTTATTTATTTTTAAAAATTAAAGATTTTAAATCTAAAAATACTACCTTTTCTGTCGATTCAACTCGACTCACTACTATCTACATACTTTTAATAAGTCAAATTAAACTGATAAACATGGTGTTTTAACGACAATATCGCGATCTTATCACCTTCCAACGGCCCTTCTGTGCGAGCGGAGAGGCCCTTCTGTGCCCCTACTGTTTTATTAGGAATAAAAGAAGAACCTCATCCTAGCATGAGCAAGACGAAAATCCTATTATCTAAGATGGGATGAGGGGAGAGGCCCTTTTAATGGCCCTTTTGTGTCCCTATTGTCCTATTAGGAACAAGAAGAGAATCTCATCCAAACATAAGCAAGACGAAGTTCCTATTATCTAAGACAGGATAAGGGAAGAGGCCCTTCCAATGGTCCTTCTATGCCCCTACTGTCCTATTAGGAACAAAAGGAGAATCTCGTCCTAACATGAGCCAGACGAAGACCCCGTTATCTAAGACGGGACAAGGGGAGAGGCCCTTCCAATGATCCTTCTATGCCCCTACTGTCCTGTTAGGAGCAAAAGGAGAACCTCATCCTAACATGAGCTAGACAAAGATCCCATTATCTAAGATGAGATGAGGGGAGAGGCCCTTCCAACGGCCCTCCTATGCCCCTATTGCCCTATTAGGAACAAGAGGAGGACCTCATCCTAACATGAGCGAATACTAACCATATCAAGAACAAGAGGAGAACCCCATCCCGACACCCAAGATGGGAGAAAGACCTCATCCCAACATGGAGGAAAATCTCTAGTTGCCTAAAATAGGAGGAAGGCATTTTTCAACAATCATTCCAATGAAAGATGAAGCGAAGAAAATAAAGAAGAAGATAAGCATCAAATCTACACCAAGCAAAAAAGGTGATCAAAGAAAACATTGCTTTGTTGAAGTAGAGGTCCATTACAAGGCAAAGGTCCACGAGGCCATTTACAAAAAGAGAAGAAAGAGAAAGAAGAAAAGGAAGAAAAGCAGAGCTATTGACAGACATTCAACCCACAGAGAGCAAAAGTGAGAAAAGATGTCATTTCATTAAAATCAAAGATGGGTACAAAGTAAAGGTCTGCAAGACCGATTACAAAAGTAAGAAAGGAGAAGTCAAAGTTCTAAGAGGGATCTGATCCCTCGGCCTTCAGACTGCTAGCCATCATCAGGGATTCTTTTAGGATGATAATCTCTTCCTCGAGCTTCTTTCTCCTCATCAAGTTGTTGCAGAAGATCCTATCAATTCTTTGATAGTTTTCTTTTGATGATCGCAGTCTTTTCCTCAGAACTTCTGATTTAGCTTCAGCATCCTTGATAGCCTACTATTCGTAAACCAACTAAAGCTTCAATCACTGATCCTTAGCTTTCTCAATCCCAATCGACTCTGAGAGTTTGCCCGCGATCATTTTTAGAGAGGTAATCTCCTCTGACTCCCTACTTGTACTGGATCGATAACCATCAACAAGCTGCTATTAAAGCTGAGCCGCCTCACTGTTAGTAGCTCGGAGCTATTGCTCAAGCTTGGATATCCTCCTACACTAGCCTGACCGGTAGGTTTCATAGGTAAACTTGGTGTCATACAGCTGCTTCTAGGGCATAGAAAATCTCTAAGACCAATCGCATTCATACTAGGCTTTGTTGGAAGACCATGGCGATCTCCCCTCCAACAACTAAATTTTCTCTGTCACCACCTTGAGCTGAACTTCGAGGGAGCTGACCTTTGTTGTCAATGCCCAAGACTTATCGCTGGTGCTTTTCCTAAGTTCGACCAACTCTCTCTCAAAGTTACCTTTCTTAATGTTGAAGCTCACAAAATTTTTCAAGTGTAACTTATGGAGGTGAGTGACCTCAGTCGTTGCCTCTGAGGTATTTTTTCTGGATCTTTGAAGCTCATCTTCCGCCTTCCTCAACTTCTTCTTTAGGTGATGTATTTTTCTCTTTAAATTTTTGATTATGGATCTCAGAGGGATGCCTTGAGGTAGTGGCTCAGCGTCAGCTGGAGACGACTGGTCTTGGCTATGATCACTAGAAGGATTTCGAATAACACCCACCATGACACAAGTATAAAGAAAAGAAAGTTTATTTTCATTTCTCAAAGTATTTAGCATACAGAAACAAAAAAGAAAAAAAATATAGGTTTACAAATTTTTTTAGACCTCAGCCAGTATAGAAGCTGGTGAGGTTGGTGTATTCCCTTCAACTTCAGACTCTAGGATGGGCTCGAAAGCTCTAGCTATAGGTTTGGGAGCACCCGAGGTAGGTTTGGCAGCAAGAGAGGTAGCACCAGCATTGGAAGGACTAGCTTCTTCACTGGGTTTGTCTGTCAGAAGGTCGAGGTCACCTTTGGAAAGTTCTTCGCAACCCTCCTCATGCTGATCTCAAACCCCTCCAAGAAAGCTTCCTGAGTGAATGCGATCTTGATGTCCTCCATAGCTTTGAAAGTCTTGAAGGCTTCAACGGCCCACGCCCAATCAATGCCGATCTCCTCTTCTAGCTCCTTCTCTTTTGTGAGAATCAAAGCAGCCTTCAGTCCCGTAGAAGCCTCTGCTTCTTTCTGTAATGCCTCCCTCAAGCACTCAATCTTAGCAGTCCGAATCTCGAAGGCCACCTTCAAGCAATCGACCTCAGCTCGAACTTTTCTAACCTCCACCTGAGCCTCTTGAAGAGCTCGAAAAGCCTCGATCTGGTGAAGATCAGCTACCTTTGAATGAGCAAACAAGTAATGCCCCAGCCGTAGGACAAAAAAACAAAAGTTGAGTCAGAACTTCAGAAGCGCATCCTCCATTTGAACAAGTTTGGATGATACGGTTACCTCAAGGTAGGCAATGAAGGATTCATCAAACCTCTTCGCATCCTCCTTTCGAATCAACTTGTCAACAATATGCGAGAGAATGCTGCCCCACATCAGAGATTGGACGACCTCCCAGTCATCCAAAGAATCCTGCTCCTGATCAGAGCCCTCACCGCCAGAATGCCCGACCTTCCTTCTGACCTTTTTGGCGACTATATTCTTCTCTTTCTTCTTCTTTCTCTCGATGACTTCCTCTCATTCGGTAGAGGTGGGGAGGGTGGATTCATCGGGCAGGGCCAGATTTGATGCCATCGTGTCGAATTCTGGGATGGGCGATGCCTGGATCGGCATAGCCAAGACTAGCTCTTTAGCGCAGGCCATCTTTGATGTCTCCTCGATAGAGCTGCCCTTTCTTTTGAAAGATCTGATTCCCTTCGATAAGCAGTTTCACTCCTCGGGAGTCATTTTAGTGGTAGAAAAAGTTAAAGTTAGAGGAAAGAATATTACATAATCGACTAGCTAAAGGGGACTATCTACTGGATCAAGGAGACTAAGACCAAGGTTAAATAAGGTCTGTTTGTCTAGAAGTCTGGATATTGGGGGAGCTTGATAGTTCTTCAATTTATCGATCGAGTTTTGATCTGAAGGAAAATCCTAATTTTTCGGTCCAGGTTCATTTAGATCTGATCAGATCAAGAGATATATTTCAAAAATTTTTCTCTTTGATCTGTATCAGATTTGGGATATTTCAGATCTAATTTTTATTATTTTAATAAATAAAATAAAATAAATATAAATTAAATTAAATTTAATTTACCTAATTTGGATAATCCAATTATCCGTTGATGATCCGGTATGCAGCGGAAGGTTCTAGATCTAGCCACGTAAGCGCCTGGCCTCTATCGGTATCCACTCGGGCTAGATCTGAAGATCCTCTTCTTCTCTATCATGTCTCCAAAAATTAGATCTAGATCTGATCTGGAGGATCTTCAAAACTTTGTTTGAGGATTAGCAGTCGTCCTTTGCAGCAGTGCAGTCTTCTAGCTTTTGATCGCCTTTCTCTTGCTTGAATCGCACCAACAAAAATCCAAAACTCCTTTTTGGACATGAAAAGCAAGGGGAGAAGGTGGTTTGGCATGGAGAAGGATGGGAGAGGCAGCCTAGGGGCTTGGGGAATTCTAATCTCAATCATAATCTGAGTTGGGCGCAGGGTCTTATTTATAGACTGACTGTGATCCAACTCTTCTTCCCAACCAATCACAATCCTTTGTGAAATCAGATCTAAATCTGATTGGTGGGAATAGAGTCCCCTGGATTACTCCTTAAAGGGCACCTAAGACCAGTCAAACTGGATTCTTAGAAGAACTCTAATTGGAATCCAAAAAGGAGGTGGAGTCCTTGTCCAACAAGGACTCCATGGCGCCTCCAGCTTGGGCGCACGCCTAGGGTGGCGTGCACCCTCCTCCTTGCTAGGTTCTGGCAGGAGGACAGGCTCCCACCAGCTCTTCAATAAGTGCATAACATGTGGTCAAAAGTCAAAATATTAATGGTCAATGTTTGACCAGTCATAGGTAGACTTTTAACCAAAGTCAAAGAACAAGAAATGGCAGGTAACCAAAAATGGCAGGTAATGTCTTACAAAATAAGACAACCTTTTCTAACTTGGACAACCTCTAGTCAGACCATATGAAGGCCTTTGATTGAGCACAAACTTCTTTGGCTCAGACAGGACAACTTATTTATGATAGCAAAAGAAGAACGTTAGGTTCAATCGAGTCCAAGCACGATTTTCTTGAACCTAATTGAATCTCATTCAGATTAATTGAACTAGATAAGTTCAATTGATGATCACCAGATTCAAACCGTTGTTTGTGTGACCTAGTTAGGTTTAGTTCTGTATGATAATGGGATATGTCATGATCTCTATCATCGACATCATCGAAACTCCTTTCGATGGATCAGAACTCTTCTGATTCGAACAGCTAGAATGATCGATCATCTAAATCATTCTAATTGCTCCCAAAATCCACCAGTGACACCTAGCAGTATATGGTGGCAACCCATTAAAGCTGAATGCGAACCTCTTGGTGCAGCTACCTGTGTGATTAAGTTCTTCTATCTTGAGTCTCGATCAGATTAGGGTTTAGGTGAACTCATCAAACCCTAGTTTCTGTCATATGATGTAATCATTCGATTCGAGTCCGATGTGAAAATCTAAATAGAAACTCTTTCTATTATTTCACTCTACCATGGCCATGGACTTCTGGACTTGATTCTCATGATTATCATAGGGCTGCTCCTCTACCACCGAGGTAGATAGATTCCTTCTTGATGCCATCCAATTCCTACAATGAACATGCTATAGCCAACATACATCTCAAGGTTCCATATGGCTAGGAGACCGAGTAATGGTGTAGTCAAACTATAACACCCTCAAGGTGAACTGCCAATGCACCTCAGGTCAAAGAATCAAACACACTACTGCAGCATCAAGTCAGTCATTGACGAGAAGGTAGACTTCCTAATGACTACTCGAGGTGGTCACGCTCAGTGCCGTCGTTCTCTAATGAATACCTGTACTCTCGCTCCGATGTCTCCACACCGTAGACTCAAGACTCATCTACTAAAGAGAAGTGATTGTACACCAACCTTTCGGATCAATCACCATCCTCGTGATGATCCTATGGTCGGGAGCAATTTATGAGTTAATAATGATTATTCATGTCTTAAATTTTCAACTCTTGAAAATATGAATTATCATTGCCATTAACTCAAAGGATGTATCACAGACACTAAATACACATATGTGATAGAAAATAACCCATTTATTGATTTTAGTCAAAATTATAATTTTGCCCCTAGAAGTGTATTACAAGTGTCAGCCAATTCTGGCTTCTAGGGCACATATATCTAACAATCTTCCACTTATCCTAAAGCAATTGGCTACAAGTCTAAGTCCCATCTTCTCAAGGTGGGCTTCAAACTTCTACTAGCCCAATGGCTTTGTAAGTGGATCTGCCACATAATCTATGGAGTTGACTTTCTTGACCTCGAGATAACCCTTTTCGAGGTAATCATGGATGAGGTGGTATCACCATTTGCTTGGAACTCTTTCAGCTGATAGCACCACCATTGCACACAAACAGACTCCTAGATGTCGACTTTTGATCATCTATATGAAATCTGAGTCTGTGTATCCCTAGACTTGGAGTTCTCCATTACCAAAGACCAACGTTATATCCTTAGTTCTTCTCAAGTACTTAAGGATATATTTCATAGAAGTTCGGTGCCTTCACCTGGATTTGACTGATATCTTCTTGTGACACTCACAACATGGGCTATATCAGGTTGTGTACATAGCATGGCATACATGAGGCTCCCTATTGCAGAAGCATAAGGGATCTTGCTCATGCGTTCTATTTCCTCAGGTATGCTAGGGCACATCTTCTTGGAAAGATGAATACCATGTCTGAAGGGTATTAATCCCCTCTTAGAGTTTTCCATACTAAACCTCTTTAGCACTTCCTCTATGTACATCTTCTGTGAAAGTCCTAGCATCCTATTCGGTCTATCCCTATAGACCTTAATTCCTAGAATAAAGGATGCTTCACCTAGGTCTTTCATAGAGAATTCCTTGGACAACCATATTTTGACTGTCGTCAACATGGGAATATCATTTCCAATAAGGAGGATGTCATCCACGTACAATACGAGGAAGACAACAATGCTTCCACTGACCTTTTTGAAAACACATGGTTCCACTTCATTTTTTATGAAACCAAACTTTTTGATCACATCATTGAAATGAGTGTTCCAGCTCCGAGATGCTTGCTTAAGTCCATATATGGATCTTTGCAGCTTGCAAACCTTGTGATCAGTATCACTGGATGTGAAACCTAGCGGCTATTCCATATAGATATTTTCCTCAAGATATCCATTTAGGAATGCCGTTTTCACATCCATTTGCCATATTTCATAATCGAAATAGGCTGCAACGGCAAGCAATGTGCGGATGGATTTTAGCATAGCCACTGGGGAAAAGGTATCCTGATAGTCAATGTCTTCGTGTTGACTATAACCTTTTGGCACTAGTCTAGCCTTGAATGTCTCCACATTCCCATCTGCACCAATCTTTCTCTTGAAGATCCATTTATATTCAATAGGTACTATACCTTCTGGTGGATCTACCAAGGTCCAGACTTGGTTTGAGTGCATCGAGTCAATTTCTGACTGCATTGTCTCTAGCCATTTCTCGGAGTCGATATCTGATATTGCCTCGTTGTAGGTTTTGGGATCATCACCATGAGCACCATTACCTACGAGGAATATTTTCTCTACTTTCTCTGAAATAATACCTAAGTATCTCTCAGGGGGATGGGAAACTCTTTCTGATCTACGAGGTGGAGGAGGTAGTGTTCTTATTGGCTCAAACTGATTTGGTTCCAATTGGTCCTTAGCTCGTTCCACTTGTGAGACTTTCTCATCAAGCTTGATCTATTTTTCAATGCCGCTATCTTGAATAAACTATTTTTCAAGAAAGATGGCAGGTCGACTTACAATCACATTGTGGTCTTCTGGAATGTAGAAATAGTATCCTAATGACTCTTTAGGATATCCTATGAATCGAGCTCTGAAGGACCTAAACTCTAACTTGTCCGCTTGTTGTCTTTTGACGTGAGCTGGACAACCCCAAATTCTGAGATGACTCAGACTTGGTTTCGTACCATGCCATATCTCATACGGTGTGGTAGGAACGGTTTTAGAGGAAACCCTATTCAGTAGATAAATTGAAGTTAACAATGAGTATCCCCAAAGAAAATCAGGGATGTCTGTGAAGCTCATCATGGATCGAACCATATCCAATAGTGTCCGATTTCTCCATTTTGAAATCTCGTTGAGTTGAGGTGTTCCTGGTGGAGTCCATTGAGAGACTATGCCATTTTCCTTTAGATAGTCTAGGAATTCCCGACTAAGGTATTCACCTCCTCGATTTGATCAAAGAACCTTAATGAATTTTCTTGTTTGCTTTTCTACTTCATGTCTGAATTCTTTGAACTTTACAAAAGCTTCTCATAAGATACACAAACCCATACCTAGACAGATCATCGGTAAAGGTAATGTAGTAGACAAAATTGCCTCTAGCCGGTACATCAAATGGGCCGCACACATCAGTATGTACTAAGGCAAGGAGATCTGTGGCCTTTTCCCCATGTCCTACAAAAGGGAGTTTGGTCATTTTGCCATGAAGATAAGATTCACAAGTTGGATATGACTCGGAAGTCAACGGATTCAATAGCCCATTTTTCTTCAATTTGTTGATCCTATCTTCTGCTATATGACCTAATCTCAGGTGCCATAGATATCTGTCATTTGGACTATCCCTAGGTCATTTGGCATTCACATTTTGCTCAATAGTTAGAACAGGTACATCAATATGTAGCTGATAAAGATCATTAATAAGGAAATCATTTGCAATTTTATTTCTTTCATAAAGAATGTTACACTGGTCCTTAAAGAAGGTGATCACATAACCTTCTTGTGCTAAGCACGAAACAGAAATCAAATTCCTGCTAGCTGCAGGCATAAAATAACAGTCTTTCAAAACTAAGTCTAAACCAGATGGTAATCGAAGAGGGTATATTCCCACGGCTACTATAGCAACTCTTGCTCCATTACCGACACGTAACATCCCTCAACCTCCTGCTATCCTCAAGACCCTGCATGGAAGTGCACAGATGAGCACTAGAACAAGAGTCGAGCATCCAACTGGATGCAGAAGAAACCGTAAGGTTAGACTCAATAACGAGCATACCTCCAAAAGGACCTTCCTTCTTGTTCTTCAGGGTGGCCAGGTAAATAGGACAGTTCCACTTCCAATGGCCGTCGCTGTTGTAATGAAAATACTTTCCTTTGACATCGGCCTTCTTCTTCGGCTCTGCCTTCTTCTTCTTTGATCCTTCCATCTTTTGCTTTTTCACAGACTTCTTTTTCTTTCCATAAGACTTTCTTTTGGAAGAAGTCCATTCCATAGCAAGAACTGAGCCTTTAGAACCTTTCATAGAAAGCTCAACGGTAACCAGCATATTCATTAATTCGGTTAAGGAATTTTGAAGTTTATGCATGTCGTAATTCATGATGAATTGCCCATATGCATCAGTCAAGGATTGCAGAATAATATCGTTCTGCAGGTCCAAGTCCAACTTCACACCGAGCTTCTCAAGCTCTTCCATGTCCTTGATCATTATCAGATAGTGATCTTGGACTGACTGTCCATCATGCATCTTAGCCTTAAAAAGTCATTTCGTGACTTGATATTTGGCTGCGCGACTCTGTTCCCCAAACATCTCTTATAGGTGAGCCAACATTTGGTGAGCAGTCCCAATATCTTCATGTTGGCACTGGAGCTCATCAGACATCAAGCCCAACATATAATATCTGGCCTTATTATCTTCGTCTATCCATTTTTTCAGAGACGCTCTCTGTTCAACAGATGGATGGGCTGGTAAGGTGGAAGGGTCCTGGTCCAAAATATGGGTTAACTTCTCAAAACCTAAAACTATTTTGTAGTTCCTGAGCCAATCTTTATAATTAGGTTCGGTCAGTCTATGTGTGTTCAGGATACGTGCCAATGGGTTGGATGCAGATATTTTTCTGTAGAGAGTCAAAGATTCTAGTTAGATATTATAATTTTGACTTGACTAATTTGTTTAAGAATTTTATTTTTAAATAAATTAGCTCCCACTATTTTCTCGGATCCCTACACTCTCTCTGTAGAGATGCAAAAATCTCCATGATTAATGATTTTTAGTGGATGGTGCGGTCTCACCAACTGACTCATCACCTCACCTAACAGTTATTGGTGATAGGTTAGCCAATGAGTGAACAACTCTTGTTCAATGAGTCTCTAATCATGGTAAACCCAAACTTGGTCTCTAATTCATGAATCTCACCATATCCGAAATATTGATCCACTCTTTAGTTAAGTCAGACCCACCATTTGCATAGACTGGGTTCCTAATTGAGTTTCTCACCATATCCAAAATATTGAGCCCAACTCATCCTCCAGCCCATAGCATCCAATGCCTAATAGACATGGTTGCATCTTCCCGGTGCAACTGAGCCACTGTATCCAGTCGAGAATAATCAACCCCGAAAAGGGCCCGCACAACTACAATGGTGGAAGACCTCAGACTTAATCTTTTCTTAGGAAGAATTGATTCAGGTCTCATTAAACTAGACTTGGCTTAGTCATAACAATTATGACTAACCTAGTGGCATGGGTTAGCTCGGATTATTGTCCACCTCATATCAGAATTGTGTCAACAGATATGGCCAGGTAAGTGAGACCGATGGAAGGAATATGCCATTAACTCATACAAGAATGCATTCAGGTTGAGTAGCTTCCAATTAAAAACCAGTCGGTCGTATGTGCCAAACTTACCTTAGGCACCAAATTGTTGAGTCAGAACCAATTAGGTTAGCCTACAATCCAGACTCTAACCACTGAGCCTAATTAGGTCTTACTTGATCGTGACTCGATCTTGACCCAGACTTAATCCTATTAGGCTAGTCAATTTAAGCATTGTTGATCCCATCTAACCAACTCTTGATTCGGTTTGATCAACCGCTTAGACCTAATTGAGCTACCCAAGCCCGAACCCAGTATTATGAATATGTCTTAGATCTAAAATTCTTAATTTTAGATCTAATTAATATTCCATAAACTTAATTCTTAATTAAGTAGGGTTCATAAACAAAATATGCACAATAAATCCTAGGGTTTCAGGATCTAGGGTTTTGCAGAAAGTAAGTTTTGGGTTTCTGATTAAGGACGAACGCGCAGCACCCCTACACGTCATAAGAACACCCCATCGAATGAAAAGAGAGGGCCTTTAAATCCTTCTTCATTCTTATGATCGGACGGCCAAGAGGAATGCCTTAATCAGGAATATTCAATACTATAAAATAGTATCAGATCTATATCATATATCTCATATACAAAGTAGATCTAATCATGGCATATTTTGCATACATCTCATGTATCAAATCATGCATATTTTTATATCTAAATTATCTCATAATAATCTAAAAATTAGATTTAAATTGATCTTATCAAAATAAACCCTAATCTAGACAACTACGTAAAACTATTCTACAACTAGTCTAGACATGCATCAATCACATCTCATATGATGTTTAAAATTAAATAATTTTATTTGCTATTTTTGAGATATTATTATAACAATTATAATATCAAAAAATAGTAAATAAATAGATCTAAAATATAGGTTAATTAGATTAAATCAAAAATATGCAAGACTATTCTATAGAACTATTCTATTCTAGAACTAGTCATGCATATCTTCTAATCTTAGATCCAAATCATTTAATTTTTTTTTTTTTTTTCTAATTTTAGATCTGATCACATCTCATGTGATATCTAAAATCAATTATTTTTTGATTAAAATAAATTTAAAATCAGATCTAAATATTTTTAGAACCTAGCTCTGATACCAGTTGAAGGGAAATCCTGATTTCCCGATCCAGATTCGTTCAGATCTGATCAGATCAAGAGATATATTTCAAAAATTTTTTTCTTTGATCTATATTAGATCTAGGATATTTCAGATCTAATTTTTATTATTTTAATAAATAAAATAAAATAAAGATAAATTAAATCAAATTTAATTTATCTGATTTGGGTAATCCAATTACCCATTGATGATCCTGTATGCAGCGGAAGGTTCTGGATCTAGCCATGCAAGCACCTAGCCTCTAGCGGTATCCACTTAGGCTGGATCTAGAGATCCTCTTTTTCTCTATCATGCCTCCAAAAATCAGATCTGGATCTGATCTGGAGGATCTTCAAAACTCCTTTTGAAGATCAGCAGTCGTCCTTTGCAGCAGTGCAGTCTTCTAGCTTTTGATCGCCTTTCTCTTGCTTGAATCGCACCAACAAAAATCCAAAACTCCCTTTTGGACATGGAGAGCAAGGGGAGAAGGTGGTTTGGCATGGAGAAGGAGGGGAGAGGCAGCCTAGGGGCATGGGGAATTCTAATCTCAATGAAAATCTAAGTTGGACGCAGGGTCTTATTTATAGACTGACTGTGATCCAACTCCTCTTCTTCCAAACCAATCACAGCCCTTTGTGAAATTAGATCTAAATTTGATTGGTGGAAATAGAGTCCCCTGGATTCTTTCTTAGAGGGCACCTTAGACCAGTCAAATTGGATTCTTAGAAAAACTCTAATTGGAATCCAAAAGGGAGGTGGAGTCCTTGTCCAACAAGGACTCCATGGCGCCTCCAACTTGGGCGCACACCTAAGGTGGCGTGCACCCTCCTCCTTGTCAGGTTCTGGTAGGGGGACAGGCCTCCACCAGCTCTCCAATAGGTGTGTGACATATGGTCAAAAGTCAAAGTATCAATGGTCAACGTTTGACCAGTCAAAGGTAGACTTTTAACCAAAGTCAAAGAACAAGAAATGGCAGGTGACCAAAAATGGCAGGTAATGTCTTACAAAATAAGACAACCTTTTTTGACTTGGACAACCTCTAGTCAGACCATATGAAGGCCTCTGATTGAGCACAAACTTCTTTGGCTCAGACAGGACAACTTATTTATGATAGCAAAAGAAGAACGTTAGGTTCAATCGAGTGCTAGCATGATTTTCTTGAACCTAATTGAATCTCATTCAAATCAATTGAACTAGATAAGTTCAATTGATGATCACCAGATTCAAACCCTTATTTGTGTGATCCAGTTAGGTTCAGTTCTGTATGATAATGGGATATGTCATGATCTCTATCATCGACATCATCGAAACTCCTTTCGATGGATCAGAACTCTTCTGATTCGAACAGCTAGAATGATCGATCATCTAAATCATTCTAATTGCTCCCAAAATCCACCAGTGACACCTAGCAATATATGGTGGCAACCCATCAGAGCTGAATATGAACCTCTTGGTGCAGCTACCTATGTGATTAAGTTCTTCTATCTTGAGCTCCGATCAGATTAGGGTTTAGGTGAACTCATCAAACCCTAGTTTCTATCATATGATATAATCATTCGATTCAAGTTCGATGTGAAAATCTAAATAGAAACTCTTTCTATTATTTCACTCTACCATGGCCATGGACTTCTGGACTTGATTCTCATGATTATCATAGTGCTGCTTCTCTACCACCGAGGTAGATAGATTCCTTCTTGATGCCATCCAATTCCTACAATGAACATGCTATAGCCAACATACACCTCAGGATTCCACATGGCTAGGAGACTGAGTAATGGTGTAGTCAAACTATAACACCCTCAAGGTGAACTGCCGATGCACCTCAGGTCAAAGAATCAGACACACTACTGTAGCATCGAGTCAGTCATTGACGAGAAGGTAGACTTTCTAATGACTACTCGAGGTGGTCACGCTCAGTGCCCTTGTTCTCTAACGAGTACCTGTACTCTCACTCTGGTGTCTCCACACCATAGACTCAAGACTCATCTACTAAAAAGAAGCGATTGTACACCAACCTTCCGGATCAATCACCATCCTCATGATGATCCTATGGTCGGAAGCAATTTATGAGTTAATAATGATTATTCATGTCTTAAATTTTCAACTCTTGAAAATATGAATTATCGTTGCCATTAACTCAAAGGATGTATCACAGACACTAAATACACATATGTGATAGAAAATAACTTATTTATTGATTTTAGTCAAAATTACAATTTTGCCCCTAGAAGTGTATTACAAGTGTCAGCCAATTCTGGCTTCTAGGGCACATATATCTAACACGATCCTCCTTCTCAAGCTTGGGGGCTCGGCAGACCAAATCCCTCTTGTCTCTTCAGGAAGGAAGTCCTAACTCTAAAGAAGGACACGAAATAATGAACAACTTCTCCTTCTAGTTGTGAATGGAAGAAGGGGCATCCTTAAACAACCCCTTCTTGCCAAATTAAGGAGATACGTACCATCGATCTTTGGCAGTAGGGTGATGTTTACAGGTGAAAAAATTATGGAACAAGAAAATTATAGCTCGAACTTCGGCCAAGATGCACAAGAAGAGAAACCCTATGATGAACCTGAATGAATTCGAGGCCATAGAAGCGAGGGAGATATTCAGGAACCTAAACAGGTTTGCTATAAAAGGGGGTAGTGGAAGCTGAAGTCTTGCTCAGAGGGTTTCAATATATAAGCAAGTTCGATCGGAGGAGGTGAGCAAGCTTGGTCACCGAGACCAGGGAGTTCGAGTTCATATTCAGAAGGAATTTTAAACTGGATTCTGATCAGGAAAAGGTCCGCATGATAAAGTTTACAAGGAATGGTGCTGGGGACGAAGGAAGGTCGAGGTACTTCTATAGGTTTGGGATCGATATGGGAGGGATCCATCAGTGCTAGATGAGCCAAACTCTTATAACAAGTTGACTAGGAACCTTCAATGGACATTTGGATTGAACTAAATTGGGAAATCCCCTAAAATATCAAAGAAAATTAGATTCAAAGCCTTCTCGAAGAAACTGAATGAACAGAGATGCAAAAGTACTAAGAAGGGTTTCGAAACTAACCTAAATCGGTTGAGAAGAGTGGGGAGATAGCGAGCTCGCCCGAATTCAAGTTAAAGAACTCCCAGGATCGGAGAAAATGGTGATGAAAGTTGGAGCTCTCGAGTAGAAGGAGAAGAAAAGTCGGAGGAAGAAGAAGGAGATATCGATCAAAATAAAACCCCCAAAGGGAGAAGACGAGCTTAAATACCCATAGAAGCCTGAGATGGTTCTAATTGCAGGTCCTCTCCAACTGATCCTGGGTCGACGCATGTCTCGCTCATCATGGCAGAAAGCTAGTGATGAGCAGAGCCTTAATTGTGCCATGTCTTGGGCAGTGCTTCGGTGTGAGCTTTAGAAATTATCTTTTTGCATCACCTCACATTCGAAAAAGTTTCAGCATCGATGCAAATGATGCCAAAATTCTCTTCCTGACGAGCATGAAAAGTTTGAAAGGTCTTCAGCATTCGTACTTCCTTACTCCCTTCTTTTGAACCTCGAACTCGGGAGTAGGATAACTTGTGTTGGATGTAGACCCTCTCTTGCTGAAGTCCAGAAAGATGTTGGATCTTGGGACGACCTCATTCGATGACAGTGGCTATGGCCAACTTCACTCAATGACTCCAAAATCGGTAAGGACCTCATTGTCTATGCGGACTCCTTCAATCGTATACCCTTCAAATTCCTTCTGGTCGGACTCCTTCCGAACTCTTTTAGTGGGTCTCCTCCTGGATCTCTCCAGTAGATCTCCTTTCGGATGACCCTCTCCAGTCGCACTCCCACTGGACAAACTTCTCCAAGCTGCCCTCTTTCTGGATGATTTCCTTTAGTTGGATTCCTCCATTAGAACTCCTTCCAACCTCCAGCCTTCCAGACTCCTTCAGTAACGTGCCTTTCGGACTCCTCCAATTGTACTCTTGTCAAATTCCATCTAGTGGCCCAAAGGGCTTGTCGGGGGCAAGATACCCCTCGTCGAAGTCCTTGACTACCGACCTCATTTCTGCTAGGATTTGCCAATCTTCTCAGAGATGAGTTCATGCTATAGAGCCTCCCGAGTGCACATCGAAGTTTGGCATCATGATCTTGAATGATGAAGGAGAATTACTGCTATACTAACCCTATCCTTTGACCGAAGGTGAGTAATGGGACCTAAGCCGTTCTCCTTCTACATAAACTACTCCTTTTGAACACCTTCCGGATGATCTCCCTCTAGTTGCTAGGCAAGTTTTCTTCAGCCAACCTCCTTCCAGCCGCTAGACAAGCTTCCTTTAGTCGATCTCCTTCCAACCTTCTAGAAGGACCTCATCGCTCGCGTAAATTTAACCTACCAACTCAATGCAAATCAACTTATATGCGAACGACCTCAAAAGAGCTCAAACTTCTTTAGAACTATTGAGATCTAAAAGCTTCTCACTATCGACATCTACCACACCCAAACTTCAACTATTAAATCTCAGTGGACCGGCATGTCATGACAATGGACACTACTCTCCATAACAAACTCCATGTTGCCTAAGCGACCTACTATCAGACGGTTACGACTGTCACTATCAGTTTGATACATTTTCTATTTATAAAAGGGATCCTCCAAAAATATTTTCTCTAAGCTCTCATCCCCTTCCTAATACTCTACCGCTGTGTTTCCTAAGCACTCCATTCTATTTAGCCAAAAACTGACTTGAGCGTCGGAGGAGCATCAGAGGATCCCACCAGAGCTACTCACCTCTAGTTTGGACTTTGTTTTGTAGGTCCTCTTGGCGGCCGCATCTTCCCAGCACCAGTTACCTCCAGCATCCTTGCAGATTTTTGCACCAATAATACTTTTGTTAGTATTTTGCAGGAAAGAAGCCCACTAGTGCAAGAGCTTGATTTATGGATTCTAATGAATTAAATTTCACTTAAATCAAAGCTGAATTAGAATTTAAATGAGAGCTGCAAGTTTTAAGGAAAAAAAGAAGAAAAAAATTAAAAAAATAACTGAACCAACCGGTCCAGTGAGAACCAGACCGCAAACCCACATGCACGTAGAACTGAACCCCAACCCGGCGGACATTGGCGTGACGCATGAAAACCATGCAGCTCACCAAGTGAATTACTGTGCCAGTGAGCTAGGACTTTACACGGTCTATGGGCAAGCGGAGGCATTGGGCGATCCGACGGTCGATGATGCTTCCGATCGAAATCCAACGGTCGAGGCTATATTTCAATTTGATTCAGGACTCCTAGCCTCCCGAACACACGATCCAATGGTTGAATTTCCTTCCCTACTTTGATCAAATGGCCAAAATCAATCCAAGAAATTATATGAAAGTTTTGTGATGGATTTAAGGCCTTTTGATCTCAGATCAATGGCCAGGAAACTCAGGGTCTTTGATTCCGATCCAGACACCAATTGGACATCAACAAGGACTCATAAGACCCTATTTTTCATCTATTTAAGCTCTTTTATGCCAGAACAACCGGTAGAGAACCCCGTTGGGGTCCAAACCCTTCTTGTTCCTCTCTTTCTCTCTCCCTTCTCTTCTCTTCTACACTCTTCTTCTTTCTTCTCTCTTTTTCCTTTCTTTTTCTTTTCTTTTCCTTTGCGAGATCTAAAGATGCCAAAAGCTAGTAGATCTTTGATCATGTCGGCTAGAGGTCTCGTGTCCAGGAGAGTAAGAAAAATCTTTCAAGCATGAGAGTTTATAATTTGAACCTTGTATTTTTTTTTATTGAGCAATAAATTTTTTTTTCTTTTTCATGCCTTTCTTATGCTTAAATATTCATTTTTCTTGCACTTCATATCTAAAGAGATAGATCGTGATCATGGAAAGATACGATCTGTACTCAAGTTAGAATAAATTATAAAGATTGATATTTTAATATTTAATTTTTTATAATTTATACCTAAGTAGATAGATCATGATCACAGATAGATACAGTCTACACTCAGATTAGGATAAATTATAGAAATTAAATCAAAATTATATTCTTTGATTGCATGATCTAAATATTCTATGTCTATGAGATGGGTCATGATCCTGCTAGATATGATCCATTCTCGGTAGAATAGGTTATATTATAATCTGATCAACGAAACATATATCTTAGAAGATTGCATGTTGACAATGAAAAGATTGCATGAATCAATTACAGACTTGAATATTGAAAGATGGAAATAAAATCCTAGATAATTTTTCTTCTTATTCTTCCCTAATTTCAAATCCTAATTAATTAATTATTTACTATCTTTTATTTTTATTTACTAAAATCTTAATTAATTTATTTTAATTTATTTATTTAAATTTTTATTTTAAAAATTAATTTATTTTTAATTAAATTGAACACAACTTAACCTTTAATCCTCGAAAAAATCATCACCCGACTCACCACTGTCCTAATCTTTAGGTTGATCGATTTTAATTATTATTTGATGCTCTAACGATAAGTAGTCAAATTTTTGGCACCGCTATCTAGGATTGTAGCATGATTGCTTTAATTAATTAAAAATTAATTAATTAATTTAAAATAAATAAATAAATTTTTTTATTGCTCTTTAATTTTATTTAGCTATTATTGCCTTTCATAATTGATTTCTTGCTTTCTATAGTTTAGACTTTTACTACTTTTCAAACTTAATCATTTGAATTTACTTTCTTTACAAAACCAAATAAATCAAAAACCTAAAATACACTTATAAAAAGATAAAACCATAAATCCTAAAAAGTTACCGACATCTCATAACACTTAATTAATTTAGTAAAATCAATAATATAATATAAAATTAATTTTTAATATATTTAGATTTTTTTTTATTTGCCTCGCATATTCATAATATACTTTAAGGGCACAATCCATTAAACAAGATAAGGTGGAGATTTGATCACCCTTCTTAGCCCACAAACCACCACCCTACATATTGCAATGACCTAAACCTTTTAAGTTAAAATCAATTAGACATTGGCCCTAGGATATTCGAGCTCAATAGGATAAGAAAATTCTAAAGTTGGATCAGGTTTGGATTGATTAATTAATTCAGTGTCTAAGGAAAGTGGTTCAAAGAAAGTGGTTTTCAATTAGTTCCATTGCCTGACCTGACCAACCCAGTTAGTGTCTAAGGAAAGCAATAAGCAGGGAACCTCCTACATCTTACACTTACCTGGCTGCATCAGTTAGTTAATTTTGGACTTCAAGTGCTCGAAGGTGATCTTGGAACAGTTAGGAGATGTCTAGATCTAGGTAAACCCTAGGATAGAGAGTCCATGCCTGCTTAACTTGTTTGCCTTTATAATTCAAACCCTAATTAAAACACTCTCTTCTATCATCTCTAGATCTAGGACTCTTTAGGGCTCTCATCTTTAGAATTCTCTCTCTCATCTCTTTTCTTATTCTTTAAAATTAAATAAAATAAAAATAAATAATTAATTAGAGATGGATTTAGATAGTATATTTGTTGATCTATCCTATGGAGTAGACTGTCTAGAAGCTAATAGAAATCCTTCATATCTTTTCTTCCTGCATAATAAGTTTGTACAATTTATTCGAGTCCCACCGACTTTGCAAGAAGATGCCCAAACCAATTTCCTAAGTATATGTATGAGCATGATTATCAAGATCAAATCCAAATGGCCTACCGATCAAAAAATAATTCAACTATAATACCTATAATCTAGGATGGGGGCCTCAACTAAATTTTTCATGGCAATCACAACCTGTGATTACTCTAGTACCACAAAGACCCACTTTCATGGATGCACATTATAATATACCCTTCCTACATTATCAATCTTCTCCTAATATCAATGAGTCAATTTTTGAAGAGAGGATTTAACAAGGAGTAGACAAGTTAGAACTTACCAATCAACCATTGAATACTATAGAGAACCAAAGGCTTAATTCAATAGAAAAAACCTTAGAAGCCATGATGAAATTGCAAAATGATCTTACCAACCAACTTATAAATTAACACTCTCAAGCCATTGCCCATCTAGAAATATAGATAGGTCAGTTAGTCATGACTATAAGTGAAAGTGAGTTGCCTAATCAACCTGAGAGTGAACCTGAGAGACCATATATGACTAAAAATTTTAATGTCCCAAAAAATATTATTGAACAATCAATTAAAACTCTCGAAAATAATATGATCATAGAACAACCCTACAAAACCAAAAAGACCCTCTCAGATCATATAATTGAGGAAAGAATATATAAGAAAGAACCAGAATGGTAGGAAAAATCAATTCCATCATCTTACTCATATATGGCCCCATTCCCAAGTTTCTTAGAATCACCAAACCCTTTGAGTGGGAATGGACAAACTGATGAGATGATGGATTTAGTAGAGACTTCCCAAGAACCACATGTGAACAACATGCTAGAGGAAGCTTCACCCATAATTTTTTACCAAGATTCATTAAATCCCTATAGGGCTCATTATAAGGCGGATGATTTTGATGATGCTGGGTATAATACAGAAATTAATGACCAAGAAGATACACCCTATCCTAAAACAATCCTACTATGAATTGAAAAACTTGAGCCACCACCTAACCCACCAATAGCATCCTTGTTAGAACCAACAACTGTTCTAGAATTGAAGCGACTTTCTGATGAACCAACTGACACCCCGCCAGTAATATCTACTCAGGAAGACCAACTTATGGATATTCTAAATGCACATAAAGAAGCTATTAATTGGGATATTGCTAAAATATGGGACAATAATTTTATGAATGATTTTTTGATATTTAATAGTACTTTTGAGGATGGCCTCCAAAATTTATCTATAATATTAAAACGATGTATGGAGATAGATTTAAAATTGATTTGAAAAATTTTCCATGATTTTGATTATGAAGAGTTGATGTCAAGACACATCATACCCGAGATAGGGAGTGGGGTAAATCAGGTTATAGTTGAAAAAATTCAAAAACTACCAACCCTAATCTTGACCCAACAAACACAATCCCTTCTTGATCATCATATAAACTATGCTAAATTTAAATTCAAGTATAATTTGCTTGCAGCATACATTGTATTGATTAGGAATATGCTTAATCATCGAAAAGTATTCCATGAACGATTTTCTGCCATGATAACAAGACCTCTTGATTGGCCTTATCTTTTTGGAACTTTGAAGGATGTGCTAAAATTGATTATACCTAAAATTTCTTCATAGGGTCTGGCTGAAGATGTTAAACTTAGTATTTACTAAGAGGCAACCCAGGTTTTTGTATTTAACATTTTCTTTTTCTTTTTAGTTTATCTTTCTTTCAGGATTATGTTCGGGGGAGAATTATAAATCCATGCTAGACAAAGAACAAATAAATCTAGACCAAGATCAAAACCATACTAAATCAGGTGAACTCTTTCCTTGTAATTTTCTTGTCTTTTATCACACTTTTTTTCTTTCCTCCATTAAGGATAATGAAAATTAAGTTGGGGAGAAGGATAAATTAAATTTTATTTTAAGTCCTCAAGTATGATATGAATTAGTCTTATGTACCTAATTTTATGCTAATTTAAAATTTTTTAGGTATTTTAATAGATGATTGATTAATGGTCTAGAAAATTTTTGAAATGCTAAGGACCAAATTATTAAGAAAATCTAATAAATGGTCAAGTCTAGGACAGACAAATTTTTGAGTGATTCTAAAAATCTTCTTCCAGTCTATATTTGATAAAGAATCTACTTTATATGGGTATGAGTGAAAAGAGTTATTATGAAAAAAATAAAAAAATAAGATGAAAAGAATTTTGAAAAAAAAATAAAGAATAAGTTCTAAACATTGATTTTCCACCGAGTAACAGGATCCCATTGCCTAAGTAAGCAATATTATTTGCATCAAAAAGGAGGCAATGTAAAGAAGCATGCTATACAATTAGTTTTAATCTGTAGCCTATTTGACTTGAGATAGTAAGCCCGAGGGGTGTTCTATATCTAATGTCCTAAAGTCAACTAGTTTGGAAGTCACTGGTCCAAAGCTTGCTACAAGGATCAGATAGAAAGCTTAAGGGGTTAAAACATTATATTGACTGTAAAAAAAAAAACTCTAGCCCATACTAAAATTAGAGAATTTAAAGAATAAAGGTAGAAAATTGATCCACAAAAAGCTCTAAATTTTATGTTCTTCACTTAACCACTATTTGGGATAGAATTAATAATCCAATGACGTATTTCTTAAATCTCTAACCAGATATCAACAACTTTAGCATAACTTGAAGAAACTTTCATATCTTATCAAGTCGGTACATACTTTTAATTTTTCTTTTCTTTACTCGAGGATGAGTAAAACTCAAGTTGGGGGGGTATGATAATTACCATAATTTATAAAATAAAAATATTAAAATAATATAAAAATTAATATTTATTTAAATAAATTAATACTTTTATTAGTATTTTATAGGAAAGATGTCCACTAGTGTGAAGAGCTTGATTTATGGGTTCTAATGGATCAAATTTTATTTAAATGGGAGTCGCAAGTTTTAAGAAAAAAAGAAGAAAAAAATTAAAAAAAAATAATTGAACCGATCGGCTCAATCGGTCGGTCCAGTGAGAACCAGACCGCAAACCCCCATGCATGTAGAACCAAACCTAGCTCGGCTGACATTGGCATGATGCATGAAAACCACGTGGCTCATCGGGCGAATTACTATGCTGGTGAACCGGGACTTTATGCAGTCTACGGGCGAGCGGGGCTGTTACATGACCCAATGGCCGACGACACTTTCGATCAGAATCCAATGGTTGGGGCCATATTTTGATTTTATTTAGGACTTTCCAACCTCCTGAATGCGCAATCCAATGGTCGAATTTTCTTCCTTGCTTCGATCGGATGGCTAGAATCAATCCAAGAGGTTATGCGGCAGTTTAGTGATGGTTTTAAGGCCTTTTGATCTCAGATTAATGGCCAGAAAACTCTAGGGTCTTTGATTCCAATCCAAATACTAATTGGACTTCAACAAGGACTCATAAGATCCTATTTTTCATCTATTTAAGCCCTATTATGCCAAAACAGCCAGTAGAGAGCCCCCTTGGGGTCCAAACCCTCCTTTTTCCTCTCTTTCTCTCTCCCTTCTCTTGTCTTTTCCTCTCTTCTTCTTTCTTCTTTCTTTTTCCTTTTTTTTTCTTTTGTTTTCCTTTGGAAGATCTAAAGATGCCAAAAGCTAGCAGATCTTCGATCATGTCAGGATAGAGGTCTCGTATCCAGGAGAGTAAGGAAAGTCTTCCAAGCATGAGAGTTTGCAATTTGAATCATGTACTTCTTTTTATTAAGCAATAATTTTTTTTTCTTTTACATGCCTTTCTTATGCTTAAATATTTATTTTTCTTGCACTTTATATCTAAAGAGATAGATCGTGATCATAGAAAGATATGGTCTATACTCAAGTTAGAATAAATTATAAAAAATTATATTTTAATATTTAATTTCTTATAATTTATACCTAAGCAGATAGATCATGATCGCAAATAGATATGATCTATGCTTAGATTAGGAGAAATCATAAAAATTAAATTAGAATTATGTTCTTTGATTGCATGATCTAAATGCTCTATGTCTATAAGATGGGTCATGATTGTGCTAGATATGGTCCTTGGTAGAATAGATTATGTTAGAATCTAATCAATAAAATATACATCTCAGAAGATTGCATGTTGACAATAAAAAGATTGCATGAATCAATTACAGACTTAAATATTGAAAGATGAAATTAAAATCCTAGATAATTTCTCTTCTTTTTCTTACTTAATTCCAAATTCTAATTAATTAATTATTTACTATCTTTTATTTTTATTTGCTAAAATCTTATTTAATTCATTTTAATTTACTTATTTAAATTTTTATTTTAAAAATTAATTTATTTTAATTAAATTGAATGCAACTTAGCCTTTAATCTTCGAGGAAATCGACACCAGACTCACCACTGTTCTAATCTTTAGCTTAATCAATTTTAGTTATTATTTGATGCTCCAATGATAAGCAATCATAAGTCAAAACCATGGCCTAGAGTGCATTCAAATCAGGTTAGTCAAGGATCGCATTATAGGCAGAAGGTGCTTTCACCACCAAAAAATCGACTTGAGCTCTAATTTGCTTTGGATATCTATCTACTGCCATAGGCAATGTTATTATTTCTTCCACTGATACTACATCAATTATGAATTCTACTAGTGGAAAATTCATCGATCCCATTCTGCTATCAGGTATAGATATTTTAGAAAAAGCATCATAAAATAAGATATCAATAGAGCTTTCATTACTAATTAAAATACAACGTACATCATAATCAGCAATATTTAAAGTGACTACAATCACGCCATTATGCAGAAGCTGAACTCCCTTGGCATCTTCTTCAGTAAAAGAGATGGGCTCTTCAATCCATTATTTTTTTGTCGGCTTTATTGATGCATTGGCCTCCCCTTGCTGGTGTCTCTAGCAATGGTGTTGATGATTCCAAGAAGAGGTCGATCTTCTTGTAGCTCATTCCATCGAGATGGTTCAGGATGTGGTGGGGCTCTTGGATGATCTTCTCTTCGATCGACGCTTGATAAATTGATTCAACCGATCTCTTATAATTAGTGCCTCGATCTCATCCTGAAGTTGGATGCATTCTTCAATATTTTGAATATGGTCATGATGGTTGAGGTAGTACTAGTTGGGATTGCACTTAGCTGGATGAGTTTGCATCCTCTCTGGCCCTAGTAGTTGCTCCCTTATCTCCATCAACACCTAGGTCTTTGAGGCATTCAAGGAAGCATAGTTGTTGAATCTTCTAGGAGGGGAGCTTCATCGAGTTCTTCGATCTGGACTTTCTTGTCGATGTCCTCGAGGAGGAGTTCAGGCTCGTCTACGCTTGGAAGAAGTTTGAGAGCATGGCCAAGCTTTGCTCGGCTTGCTTTCAGACACGGGCTTGCTGGATTTGCCTGCCTGCCTCTCTTTTGTGGCCTCATCATCCTTCAATTTGAAGGCCTCCTCCGTCCAAGCATAACCTTCAGCCTGAGCTAATATATCAGCAAAATTTCTGAGGTACTTTCTTTTCAGGAAGGAAAGAAGATTATTCTTCTGAAGATCATCTTTTACTACAGCCATGGCTACAAACTGATCTAAGTTTCGGACCTCCAGCGTAGCAGCATTGAAGCGGCTGATGTAAGCTCGGATAGACTCTCCTTCTTTCTACTTTATATTAATGAGAAAGTCCAAACCTCATCTTGGACGTCGACTGCTTATAAAATAAGCCATAAATTGATGGCTTATCTAGTCAAAAGAGAAGATCATACCCAGCTTAAGGGTCGATACTTATGAGCTTAGAAGTGGCACTCTCAAGTCTTGAAAATATGAGGAGATAGATCATGGAAAGATAGGAGCGAGCCAAAAGAGAAATCAGCTCTTCTAGCAAAGTTCAAAAATTGGGCCGGCTCACCCTGAGACTGAGTCGACTAAGTTGGAAACTAGGCCAGCTCAGTCTAGGACTAGGTCAGTTAGGTCTCAGAGGAAAATTCAGATAAAGAGCAGTATTTTTGGTACTATAGGTATGGTACACAACTAGGTCAGCTCAGTCTCAGACTGAGCCATCCCAGTCGTAGGTTAGCTGGCTTAGTCTAAAACTGGACCGACTCAGTTTTCATGAGTTATTATTTTATATACGTTGGTTGTTTGGGTTTGGAGAGTTTTTCTATGAGCTTGGGCTTGATCTTTTGTAAAGTATATATACTAAAAATAGGTCAAGGTTGTAGAGGCTAAGATATACTTAATCAAAGCTCTTTTCTTCTAGAAATCTCTTCTTCTCTTCTTCTCTATTTCATGAATTATTTGATCATGCTTTCATAGTAATCTCTAAGAGATTCTTCCTTGTTGCTTGGCTGATCACTAGTGGCAACGTCGATCCATGTGGAAAGAGCGCATATTTTCAATAATTGGTATCAGAGCGGTGTGTATGGAAGAAAGAAAGATACCTAGGGTTTACTACATCCAAGATCTATTGCATCAGGTTTTATCCTAAAACTTCTAATTTACTTTGTGGTTGTCTCTAGATTGAGGTGGAGATTATTTACATGGAGGAACGGTGATACAAAAGTTTGGAAAGAGGATCTAGAGATAGTTTGATCTTCTTTGAAGGATAGTTTTGCTGGTGTGTGTGATCATGAAGGATGTTAGGGATTTGTTCTTGACTTGTTTGAAGTTATAGAATCAAGTGGATTCAAGATGGATTTTGAGAAGTTCGATGGTAAGAAAATTTTATCCTATGGCAGCAAAGAGTAAAGAACTTGTTGGTTCAGCAGAAGATCTACAAGATCTTGATAAAAGAAAGATCGAAAAAGATCAGTGCTGAGGATTAGAAAGAGTTGGAGGAAATTACTTTTAGCATAATTTGGATGTGGTTGGCCGATCAAGTTTTGCCTGAGGTTTGCACAGAGACTACCACAAAGGGGCTTCGGGAGAGACTAAAGAACACATACATGGAAAAGAACATGATCAATAAGTTATGGTTGAAGAAATAGCTATATAGTCTAAGGATGCCTGAAGGCAAAGATCTTGTTGCACATATCCAAAGATTCAATCAGGTGTGTTCTGAGGTGATGAGTTTGGATGTGAAGATCGATGAGGAGGATAGGGCGTTACTGCTATTACATTCTCTCCTAGGTTCGTATGACGGTCTTATAACAACTTTAGTTTATAAAAAGGAGATCCTAAACTATGAAAAGATTGTTAGTGTGCTCAGATCAAATAAGCAAAGAAAAAAGATCTGCAAGAGAGATTCTAAGTCTGAGATCTTGGCTGTGAACGAAAGACAGAAAAGATCAAAGAAGACAAATGAAAAATTCAAGGGTAAGTCAAAGTCTTGGGATCAGAGGAAGATGATATTGAAATGTTATAAATGTCATCAGCCTAGACACCTGAGAAGAGATTGTCCCCTTTTGAGATAAAAAAAAAAGGCCAGGAAGGAAGATGATACAGCTTCTGTGAGCAGTGGAGAAGACTTGCTAGTTGTATCAGATGGATCCACAAAGTGCGATACTATGTGAATATTGGATTCAGCATACTCGCACCACTATACTTCTCATCGGGAGTGGTTTGCTACCTAATAGAAGACCGATGGTAGAAGTGTCAGCCTTGGAGATGATCACCCATGCAAAGTAGCCAGAGTTGGCTCCATCAGGATGAGGATGTACAATGAGATCATTCGTACATTATCAAATGTCAAGCATGTACCAGAGTTGAAAAAAAATTTAATCTCTTTAGACTACTTAGAGGAGCAGGATTATGCTTTTAGTAGCTAGGCTGGGAGTAAATGTCTAAAAATTTTTAAGGAAGCTTTGGTAGTAATGAGAGGTAGAAGACTGAGCAACAATCTTTACAAAATGGAAGGCTCAATGGTGAATGATAGTGCAAAGGTGCTAGCAATGGCACAGGAGGAGCAGATTTTATATCAGCTATGGCACTATCGAATGGGTCATATGAGTGATCGTGGGCTCACAAAACTAAGCAGAAGAGGTATGATCTCAGCCTTGAAGGAGGGCACAGATCTTTGTGAGCCATGCATCTTTGGCAAACAGCATAGGGTAAAGTTTGCCAGAAGTACCAAGCATAGTGAGGGAGTGCTGGATTTAGTGCACTCGGATGTGTGGGGACCAACTCCTGTATCAGCTAGAGGTGGAGCAAAATACTTTATCACTTTCATTGATGATTTATTAAGGAGTATGTGGATTTAACTTATCAGAGAAAAATCAGATGTGTTTGCCCGATTTAAAGCCTGGAGAGCTGAGGTAGAGAAGGAGTAAGAAAGACAGATGAAGTATCTAAGGTCGGACAATGGAGGGGAGTAGACAAGCCTGGAGTTCAGGAGGTATTGTAAGGAAAATGGCATTAAATGCTATTACACAGTGAAGATGACTCCCCAGCAGAATGGTGTCATGAAAAGGATGAAGCGGACACTGACCGAGAAGGCACGGAGTTTGAGGCTGCAGACATCACTCCCAAAGTTTTTTTGGGATGATGCTCTAATTTTTTCTTGTTTTCTTATGAATAGGTCCCCTCATCATAAGCTGAATGGAGGCATTCCAAAAGAGGTCTAAAGTGAAAAGGTGCAGCTTAGCGATCTGAAAGTCTTTGGTTGCATAGCCTATGCACATGTGGAGGCAATCGAGAGGAGCAAATTGGATCCAAAATCTCAAAAGATGACATTCATAGGGTATCCACAAAAAGTCAAGAGATAACTACTGTGGAACTCTTAGGTACAGAAGTCAGTGATCAACAAAAGCATTATCTTTGATGAGAAGAGAATCTTGAGGAGGTCTGGGATAGATGGAACTAAAAAAATAAAGATGAACAGTGGTAGTCAGTCAGAGAATGATGGCATGTAGGCTACATCCACTTACAGGAGTGCTCCTATTAAGGTGGAGCTAGGCAGAAAAGTATTGTCTTAGATTGAAAATCAACATGGAGGGCCGGTAGTTCAGACAGAAGTGCAAGAGCAGCCATAGACATCAGGCAGAGATGTGCCAGTGGGAGTGGCTTTGCATAAGCCCCAGCATACTATTAGGAGGCCAGTCAGATATGGTATTGATGAGGTTATCTCCTATGCACTCATCACTGTTAATGAAGATCCAGAGAATTATGCAGAGACCATGCAGAGTGAGGATTATGATTCATGGATGCAGGCCATGATGGAGGAGATGGAATCACTTAAGAAGAATCAGACATGGCAACTGGTGGATCTTCCAAAGGTTTCTCGACCTATTGGCTCAAAGTGGATGTTCACAAAGAAAGAGGCACCTTCAGAAAAAGATGGAGTCAGATTCAAAGTAAGGCTGGTAGCAAAGGAATACTCACAAAGGAAAGGGATTGACTACATAAAATATTTCTATCCTATAATGCATCATACATCTATTCGAGTTTTGCTGTCACTGGTGGCATAGCATAACATGGAATTGTAACAGATGGATGTGAAAATGACCTTCCTTCATGGGACTTTGGAGAAAAGAATCTACATGAAATAGACATATGATTTCATGGAGATGGGACAGGAAGCAAAGGTGTGTTTACTCAGAAAGTGTTTGTGTGGCTTGAAACAATCCCCTCATCAGTGGTATTGAAGGTTTGATAGCTTTGTCTTAAGCTTGGGTTTCAGTAGATGTGAACATGATTGCTGTGTCTACATCAAGGATGTAGATGAGGAGGATGCCCTGTACCTATTACTGTATGTAGATGATATGCTCATAGCCAGTAGAAGCATGGATGCTGTGAAAAGTTTGAAAAGAGCATTATCATCTAAGTTTGAGATGAAGAATTTGGGTCTAGCTGAGAAAATCCTTAGAATGGATATTTGCAAAGATAGATGTAAAGAAGTACTCCATTTGTCACAAGAAAAGTATGTTCAGAAAGTTCTGGAGAGGTTTGGAATAGAGAAGGCCAAACCTATAGAGATGTCATTACCGAGCCATAAATCTCACTCGAAGTTACAAAGCCCCCAGTCAGAAGAGGAGAGAGAGTACATGGAATGAGTCTCTTATGCAAATGCTGTAGGCAGTGTGATGTATACTATGGTGTGTTGTAGATCAGATATAGTACATGCAGTGAGCACAGTTAGTAGATACATGGCTAACCCTGGGAAGGAACACTAGAAAGCATTGAAATGGATATTGAGATATCTGCAAGGAATAAGGGATTATGGTTTGGTATTTAGTGGGCAGTCGGGAGGATTTGGAGAATAATCTATGAAGATGTGTGAAGGTTCAAATCCTCTGAAAGAATTTATTAATGCAAATTATGCTGGTGATCTTGATACAAGGAGGTCTACTACTGAATACCTCTTCTGCTTATATGATGGACCGGTATCTTAGAGATCAATCCTTCAACCAATCATGGCCTTGTCTACCATAGAGGTCGAGTACATTGGGATAACAGAGGCTGCAAAGAAAGTCCTTTGACTTAGGAGGCTGATTGATGAGTTGGGGGTGGAGCAGAGCAAGGTTACACTATTCAGTGATAGTCAGAGTACTCTATAGTTTGCATAGAATCCAGTCTATCATGCGCACACAAAGCATATAGACATGAGGTACCATAGGATCAGAGAGTTGGTGAAGGAAGATGAAGTGGAACTGATGAAGGTCTATACCAAGGAGAATCAGTCTGATGTACTCACAAAGGTACTCTCCAGAGACAACTTTCAGAGATGTGTGGCACGGATGGGTCTGTTGAGAAGAGATGAGTTTACAAGGACTTAGAAGCACCAAGGTGGAGAATGTAAGCTCAGAAGTGGCACTCTCAAGTCTTAAAAATATGAGGAGATAGGTCGTGAAAAGATGGGAGCAAGTCGAAAGAGAAATCAGCTCTCCTAGCAAAGTTTAGAAATTGGGCTGGCTCATCCTGAGACTGAATTGACTAAGTTGAAAATTGGGCCAGCTCAGTCTAGGACTGGGTCAACTAGGTCTCAGAGGAAAATTTAGATAGAGAGCAGTATTTTTAGTATATAGATATGGTACACAACTAGGTTGGCTCAGTCCCAGTCGTAGGTTAGCCGACTTAGTCTGAAACTGGGCTGGCTCAGTTTTCATTGTGTACGTGAGTTGTTTGGATTTGGAGAGTTTTTCTATAAGCTTGGGCTTCACCCTTTGTAAAGTACATATACTAAAAATAGGTCAAGATTGTAGAGGCTGAGATATACTTAATAAAAGCTCCTTTCTTCCAAAAATCTCTTCTTCTCTACTTCTCTATTCCTGAATTGTTTGATCGTGTTTTCATAGTAATCTCTAAGAGGTTCTTTCTTGTTACTTGGTTTATCACCAGTGGCCATGCCGATCCATATGGATTGAACACATATTTCCAATAGTACTAGTTTCTTGCTGCTCCCTTCTAGGTTGATCAAAAAGCTTGGCTTAAAATGGCGTCCGACGCATCATGGAGCAGCATCATCGTTCGCAAGGCTTCAAGATGATAGACTAGATTAGAAGTTCCATCATAACTCTTGAACTAGAGGAGCTTGAAGTTCAGCGGAATGGGTTCCTACATGATCTTAGTAGAGAAAAGGGGATCGGTACAGATGTCATCATGATGGGCTGAGACAATATGGCGAAGCTCCTCAATCCATCGGTTCATATCTTGAAGCTTTTGATCGAGAGCATCATCTCGACCATGGATCTTAGAGGGTCATCGACTGTAGATGGAGAAAGTATCCTCCGAAGAAGAATCATGATTGGAGCAGGGGCTCCCTACTCTCTGCTTCCCCTTTTCAGGTGTAACAGGTCTACTGACCCAAGTTACCCTTCTTGATATCGATTCTTGAGGCACTGGCTAGGGGTTTTCTAGTGGGACTGCCACCGAAAACTGCTGCATGACGTGCACCATTTTGGTGAGACCTCGAACCTGCTGCATCATCAGGTTGACCTACTCCAAATTCACCATGGCTATCAATGGAGAAGGTTGAGGAGCTGACGGTGGTGTTGAAGCAGGTAGGTTTGGTTCAGATCTGGCAGTGGAGGTGGTAGATCTCTAGGTGGTTGTCTTCTTTGGAGGCATTTCTAGAGCAAAAAAAGACTAAAACGAAAATGGATTCAAGAGATTAGGAGAGAAAAGAGGTAGATAGGATCAACTGAGCACTCCTTTTAGAATAAGGGCTCAGAGGCCCTTCCTCTAGCGCCAATCCTATTGGTGTGAAAATCTATGAGGATGTCGGTGGAAGTTGGAGGTGGGAAGATGAGGCTGCCAGTGGAACCTGCAAATCAAAATCCAAACTAAAAGTGGGTGGCTCCGGCAGGACCCTCCAACGCCCAAGTTATTTCTTCAACCAACTGGAATGGAGTGCTCAAGAAATAGGGAGGCAGAGTGATGGGAAGGGGGAGAGAGCTTGAAGAAAAATATATCTGGAGGGTTCCTTTTATAGATGGAGCATGTAATAAATTGATGGTGACAACTATAACCATCTGATAGTAGGTCGTTCAAGCCATGTAGAGTTTGTTACAAGGCTAAGTTATCATTTTTCATGACTTGTAGATGGTGGAAATTCCTTTGTTAGAGTTCGGACATAAATCAAAGACTTTGGTGCGTGTAATGGACTTATAACTGACCAAGGTTCGTTGGAGGCAATGTCTGATGGTTTTATGAAGTTTAGAAGCCTCCTAGGTTGTGCGTAGGTAGGTGCCCCCCGAATTAAGATCTGAAGCTCTACACTCCATCCTTCATGGAGTGGTTATCATGAATCAGTGATTTAGCAAGGCCCTTTTGGAGGGCTTCGATTGACAGGCATAACATGGGCTGAGTAGGTCCGCAACTAGCTAGGAGAAGCTCATCTTGAAAGATATTTGAATGGAAGGACTTCAGTTGAAGGTAGCATGATCCAAAGGAGTGCATCTAGAAGGAGCGCCATCGAGAAGATCGTGATCGGAGGAGTTCATCGGAAAGGAGTGCGATTAGAAGAGTTCGTTCGAAAGAAGCATGACTGGAGGAGTTCATCCAGAAGGAGCATGACTTAAGGAGTTTGTTTGGAAGAAGCATGACTAGAGAAGTTCATCCGAAAGGAGCGTGATTGGAGGAGTTCATCTGGAAAGAGTGTGACTAGAGGAGTTCATCCAGAAGGAGTATGACTAGAGGGAGCGCCACCGAGCCCTGAACCTACTATTCATTTTTGGTTAGAAGGTGAGGTTAGCATAACAATAGTTCCACTTTACTATTTAAGATCATGTTGCCAGACTTCTATGTGCTGTTGAGAGGTTCTGTGATATGATCTTGTTGCTGAGGGGATCGATGAATTCCAACGGGAGGAGGATCGACGGCTATGGACTTCGGCGGGGTTTATTTTTTCCTAACAATATAAAATTACAGATCTAGACTATAACATGCATTATATATATCAAATATATATTAATTTAAAACATGCAATTTTGATTTTAGATTTAATTACACCTTATGTAACATCCAAAAATTAAATAATCAAATCATAAAATAATAATTTTAGATCTAATCTAATAATGATCCAGAACTGCAGACGCAGCTCTGATACCAGTTGAAGAAAAATCTAATTTTTCCATCATAGGATCAATCTGATCGAATCATATTTGTAGAGAAATTTTCAAAACTTTTTCTACACATCTGGTCAGATCTAAGCATTCTCAGATCTGGTTAGATTAATCTAAAAATAAAAATTAAAATTAAATTGAATGTGTGATATCTTATATCACCTGATTGGGTGAACTATTCACCTATAGCGATGATCTGATGACGGTCTGAGGTTCTGATGCTAGCCACACATGCACCTAGCCTCTAAAGGTTCTCTCTTTCTAGATCTAATCTCAAAAGTTCAGATCTGGAATCAACCTAGTGCGCCTTCGATTGAATCTCCGGCAGCAGCGCGATCATCTCATGATGGGGATCTTCTACACTAGGTCTTTCCGCCAGCAGCCTTCAAGCTTTGAATCTGAATTCACCCAACACCTTAGACGTGGAGAAGAGGAAAGGGATTAGGGAATGAGGCATGGGAGATAGAGAAACTAGCAGGGATTCATCATAGATTAATGCTATATGATCAAACACCTTTGATCTAGGTCCTTTTATAGACCTATGCGTAGCCTTGGAGTCCTAGAGCTTTAAGCAACTAGTTTGCTTAAAGCAAAAGGACTCCCTAGCCTCTCCATGCCAATATTAGATTTCTCTCTTATCTTGTTGTACAAAAATAGGTTGAGAGATGCCTCCAATAATGGATAAGATAAGAGGTTTGGCGCAAAGGTTCTATCTCTTAGAGTTTGAATGACTTCAAACACCTTTGACCCATTCAAACTCCAAAATAGATAACATCTCATGTTTATCCATCATGGGCACACACCAGAAGGGGCATGTACCCTTCTCTTCCATGTAAATCCCATCAAGGGTGCGCCCCACAAGAGAATTCCTAGGGAGCATGCGCCAATCCTTTAATTCCTGCATGATCAGGTCAAAAGACCCTTATCCTAATTTCATCCAATGATTTTAGGATAAACCCTGATCTGATTAAGACAATCCTTGTCCTGCTTCCATCTCATGAGATTTAAGATAAGCCTACATCAAGCCAAGACAAGGTCTAGTTAGATCAAGATAAAATCATATAGGGTATCAAGACAAAACCATATAGGATATCTAGGAGAGCCTTGTCCAAATTTCATCTCATGATTTTAGAACAAGCCCTGATCTTATTAGGACACATCTAGATAAAATTTGGACAAGCTCTGTTCTCACTAGGATAAGCCCTGTTCTAATTAGGATAAGCCCTGTTAGATTAGGACAAACCCATATAGGGCTCTTGGATGAGCCAAATCCAACTTGGCTCAATTGAGATGAATCAGAAAGATGACAAAAGGAAAATATTAGACTCAATCATGTGCTAGTACAATTTTCTTGAACCTAATTGGATCTAATCCAAATAAATTGAACTAAGTTAGCCTAATTGATAACATCCAAATCCAAATTCTTTTTTGTGCGACCCAGTTGAGTTTGGTTCTATATGATAATGGGATATGTTGCGATCTCTATCATTGACATCATCAAAATATCTTTCGATGGATCAGAACTCTTCTGATTCACCCAATTAGAATTCTTGATCATCAAGATAATTTTAATTGATCCCAAAATCCATCAGTGACACCTAGTAGTATGTGGTGGCAACTCATTAGAACTAAAAGTAAACCTCTCGGTGCAGCTACCTATGTCAATGGATTCTTCTATCATGAGCCCTGATAGGAACAAGGTCAAGGTAAACTCATCAGACTTAACATCCATCATATAAATAAATCATTTGATTTGAGTTTGGTGTGAAACCTTAATAGAAATTTCTATTTATTAATTCATATTACCATGGCCATGGGGTTTAGGACTCGATCTCATGATCATCATAGGACTACTCCTCCTCTACCAAGGTTGATAGATCTCATCTTGGTGTAATCCAATTCATACAATGAAAATGCTATAGCCAACATACATCTTAAGATTCTGAATGGCTAGGTGACCGAGTTATAGTATAGTCAAACTATAACACCCTCAAGGTGAACTATCGATACACCTCAAATCAAAGAATCAGACACATGCTGCAGCATCGAGCTAATCATCGATGAGAAGATAGACTTCCTTATGACTGCTCGAGGTGGTCATGTTCAGAGCCCATGTTCTCAATCAGTACCTATACTCTCACTCTGGTGTCTCCACACTATAGACTCAAGATACATCTATCCGAGGAAAGCAATTGTACATCGATCTTCTAGATCGATCACCATGAAGGAAAACTAGCAGGGTTTAGGGTATGCCTTTTGAAACTTTTTCGAAAATTAACTATAGTGGAAGCAGCATTAATCTAAAGTTAATTCTATACATGCTATGATCTAATCATAAAATTCTACTCAAGATCTTTGACATGCTTATATGAATCAAAAAAATAAAATGCATTTGATCAGCAAATCACATTTGCTAACTGATCTATGTTCAAAACATAGTACCTATGCGTGGGTAGATGATTATCATAATCTGGATCCACCAAAAGATGGTCTCCCATCATGCTACAACTACACAAGTGTTCAGCCTTTATGGTGAGTCTACACGGAGCCCCTCATCCTAATCAGCCCTTCTGGAGTGCTAGTTCCTCGTCGGAGCCTTCGATGATTTGCTTCCGATCTCTTGGATGCTTTAGAAGATCAAAAAATGAAATGGAGGAAGATGAGATGGTGGTGAAAGCTAGTGGAGATCTGACACTCAAACTCTTCACCTAAAACCTAGAGTCCCAATTCTAAGGTTTCAGCACACACCCATGAGGATCTTGGCACTCTTTTCTCTTACTCCAAAAGAGATGCACCATCTCTAATTTCTATCTTACAAAAATCCCTCAAGAAACCTCACGTACCCCATGCATTCCCCAGGCATCTCTCTTATGCATGCTCAAAAAATCCTATTTTTTAATAGGCATCAATGCATAGGAGGATAAGGATAAGTTTGGTTAAACTTGTTTTAACCAATTCTCTTGAATTCAAAATTCAAGAGGACTCCTTAACTCTTTCCATCACCCATCACAATGTTTAACATGCAGAAAAACTCTCCTTCTATATGTGCACAAATAAAATTATGATCGAATAAATGGGAAGGCATGGACAAAAAGATAACGATGAGAGGGAGTTGGGAAGTTTTAATCAAACTAACCAACACAAGTTGAATTCAAAATTCAACTTGCTCTCAATCTGATCTGATGCAATGCCTGGACCAAGTCAAAAGCAGAAAGATGGAGGGTGTAAACTCTAATTTTGGCATGGAGAAATCTTAAACACATTCCTAATGTGCATTGAGAAGGAAAAAGGGTCAAAAGTCAATGTGCAGGGAGAATTCAATCAAGCTTTGAATTGGTCTAAATTTGTTTCAACCAAACTAATTTATCTTGACCAATTAGATTAGGTCAAATCCAACCAAATTAGGCTTAATCTAACTTAGTTTATTCCTAATCAAATTAAAAATTAATCAAGTCCAACCTCTGATCAAATCAAGGTCCATCTCCCTAAGCTATTAGATCACCACATGATCTGATCAGGTCAACTAAATTGAATCAAATTCAATTTAACTTGATCAATTCCTCATCGCTCAATCAAATTGAGCTAATTAGCAATCTAATTATTAATTAATTTTTTAATAAATAACTAAGTCTCAATCCAGTGGGACTCTCGATCAGCCATCAGATCAGGTAGAAACTCCTATTGTGTGTGACCCCAAGGTTCGAATCCTAAGCCGATAGCATAAAAACTAATTTTTTATACCAATCGAAGTGACCATCTAGCAATGGTACCCAATGTTCTGATAGGTTAAAAAGTCACAATGCAATAATGACGAACTTGTGGCATATGGTTACCATATAATTCATCCCCTTGACCATGATGCTCATAGGATGATCTAGGGTTGACTGCCAATCCTAAAAATTCATCCATATTATATTTCAAAATTTAGTGCCCATCACATGGACTATCCCGATCGAAAATTTGCTAAATTGAAATACAGTGATGCACTTACTCCAACACTTGGAGAGGTCAATCCTATCTTGACTCACACACCAACAAGCCAAGTACTTGACTACACCGAATAGCCTTCCATCATTAAATCAGAATTTCAGATAGTCTGATATCTAAGTATAGTTATTTGCTTGCAAATCACCATGGTGATCTCAGGTCTAAGGGACACATATATCCATATTCTTTGCAAGCAATTTATGGCAGAAGTGAGCTCCACAATTGGATCATGATTAGTGAAATGTATCCCTATATTTCACCTGTATGCTATAATAGCATCACCATGATTCTTGGTTAAGAGGACAACCAACACTTATGGCACACAATGACCTACTCTTGATTAATGTTATCATCCTAGGTAATAATGAATCACTTGATCACGATCAGTTTAAGGACTAAATAATAAATCTTTCTTTGTCGAGTCTAAATAGTCCTAAGAACTTTATCACAGAGAGTTCATTATAGGAAGATGCACAAAATGATGAAATTGCTAAAATAATAATTTTATTCAATTAAAATTTAAGTATAAATTATATTTAGCTCAACCATCTATAACCTAGATGATTGACTTTAGGATATTGTTGGTGCAGAATTTGGTTGACGTCGGATCAAGTTGGAGTGGGGGAAGAAGAGGTCATCGTCGGTGATCAATAAAATAAAGTTCTGTCCAGAGTTGGTGGTAGTAGCTCTAGTAGGACCCTTCGACGATCAAGTCAGCTCTTCTGGCCAACAGATTCAGCAGAGTTTTGGGAAGGAGAAGAGAGCTTAGAGAAAACATATCTGAAGGATTTTTTTTTATAGACGAAGCCTGTAACAGACTGATAGTGATAGCCATAATCGTTCGGTAGTGGGCCACTCAGGACCACATAAAATTTATTATAGAGAGAGGTGTCGCCTGTAGCAGACTAATAATGACAGTCGTAACCGTCCATTAGTGGGGTTATCTATAGCAGACTGATAGTAACAGCCATAATCATTCGATAGTGGGGTCGCCTATTCATCGAGATTTAGTAGTCAAAGTTTAGAGGAAGTAGGCATTGGTTGGTGAAGAGCCTTAACATATATCAATTCCAGAGGAGTTCGGACTCCTAAAGAAAATACGGCTAGAGGGGATCATCCGGAAGGAATGCTAGTTGAAATTTGGAAGTAATCTACTGAAGGAATTTGAATGGAGTTTGACTGATGGAGAGGTCCAAAAAGAGTCCAACTGATGGAGAAATCTGACTGAAGGAGAAGTCTGGAAGGAGTTTGGCTGCTAGAGGAGTTCGAAAGGAGCTCGGCTCCTATAAAAATTCGGAAAGTGTTTGAATGCTGAAGGAATTCGAATAAAGGAAATGTTTAGAAGGAGTTCAGCTCCTGAAGGAATCTAATTGAAGAAGAAGTCTGGAACAGGTTCAGCTCCTAGAGGAATCCAACTGAAGGACAAGTTCGGAAGGAGTTCGGCTCCTGAAGGAATCCGATTGAAGGAGAAGTTCGGAAGGAGTTTCGCTACTGGAGGAGTATATAAGGAGTTCGGCTCCTAAAGGAGTCCGACTGGAGTTTGGCTACTGGAGGAGTTTGAAAGGAGTTTAGCTCCTGAGGAGTCCGATTAGAGTTTGGCTACTAGAGGAGTTCGAAAGGAGTTCGACTGCTGAAGGAGTTCAGAAGGAGCTCAACTGCTAAAGAAAGAATTTTCGATCGAAGCTCTTCTAGGATTATCAGTTACATTAGGCTAAGCATCAAACTGGACTTTGGCAGGAGTGGGATTTATCCCCAATAATAATCCCCCTACTTTTGAGATTGAAATTCGAAGGAAGGAAAAAAGATGACGGTCGAAGTTCGATCCCGGGTTCCCTTGCTTGTTGCTTATTGTGGATGTCGAGCTCGTTGTGGACGTCGGGCTTGTTGTGGATGTCGCACTAGGACTACTTCTATGAATCAGGATAAGGTTCTGCCTTTTATATTTGATGTAGTCAGATTGTCATGGGAAAACACGTATAAAGATTCTCTACCTTCTTTCTCCATGTCATTGGTCTATGAGGTTCCGACTTTCGCTCATGTTAGGACAAGGCTTTTCTTCTATTCTTATCATGGCTCATGAGGGTGCGTTAGGGTCATCAGTAGGGTCTCTCCTTTCATCCTATCTTATATCGACGAGGTCGTCGGCTTTGCTCATGTCAGGATAAGGTTCTCCTTCTATTCCTAACATGGCTTGTAGGATGAATTTGGGCCGTTGACAGGGCCTCTCTCCTCACGTCGTCTAAAATGAACGAGGCCTTCGACTTTGCGCACGTTAGGATTAGGTTCTCCTCCTATTTCTAATGGGCTATAGGGGCATATTAGGATCATTGTCAGGATGTCTCCCCTCATCTCATCTAAAATAAATGAGGCCTACGACTTTGCTCACGTTAGGATGAGGTTCTCCTTCTATTCCTAATGGGCTGTAGGCCGTTGTTAGGGTCTCTCCCCTCATCTCATCTAAAATGAATGAGGCCTTCGACTTTGCTCACATTAGGATGAGGTTCTCCTCCTATTTCTAACGGACTATAGGCCATTGTTAGGGCCTCTTTTCTCATATCGTCTAAAATGAACGAGGCCTTCAACTTTGCTCACATTAGGATGAGGTTCTTCTCCTGTTCCTAATGAGCTGTAGGGGCACATTAGGGCCATTGTCAGGGCCTCTCTCCTCATCTCGTCTAAAATAAATGAGGCCTTTGACTTTGCTCATGTTAAGATGAGGTTCTCCTCCTGTTCCTAATGGATTGTAGGGGCACATTAGAGCCCTTGTCAGGATCTCTCCCCTCATCTCATCTAAAATGAACGAGACTTTCGACTTTGCTCATGTTAGGATAAGGTTCTCCTCCTATTCCTAATGGGCTATAGGGGCACATTAGGATCATTGTCATGGCTTCTCCCCTCATCTCGTCTAAAATGAATGAGGCCTTCGACTTTGCTCATGTTAGGATGAGGTTCTCCTCCTATTCCTAATAGATTGTAGGAGCACATTAGGGCCATTGTCAGGGCCTCTTCCCTCATCTCATCTAAAAGAAATGAGGCCTTCAACTTTGTGCATGTTAGGATGAGGTTCTCCTCCTGTCCCTAATAGGCTATAGGGGCACATTAGGGTCATTGTCAGGACCTCTCCCCTCATCTCGTCTAAAAGGAATGAGGCCTTCGACTTTGCTCACGTTAGGACCAGGTTCTTCTCCTATCTTAAATAATCGGAGGTCTTCGACTTACTCATCTTAGGATGAGGTTCTCCTCCTATTCCTAATATGGCAATAGGAACATAAATAGTCCATTGAATGGGCCTCTCCCCTCCTCAAGTCTTAAATAATCGAAGATCTTTGACTTGCTCATGTTAGGACGAGGTTCTCCTCCTATTTCTAACATGGCCACTTTTGATTGCTTCTTTTCTGTCATCACATAGTTTTTGCACCAATAAAGAATAATGTTGAAATGGAAGAATTTTATTGATGAAAAATTATTGGTAGTACATTCTTAAATTTTTTGAATTTCAAGGTTATGGGAGCGTTATTACTCCGAGCCCCTTCAGGTGATAAGTTTTGGGCTAGACAACATCCTTTGTTTCATAAGGGCCTTTCCAATTTGGGGCAAGCTTTCCTCTGGCTTTGAGGCTGAGAGATGGCATCTCGTCGAAGCACTAAGTCCCCTAGAGATAGTGTTGATGATGATGAAAGACGGTCGATCTTCTTGTTGTTCCTCCTCATTGGTGGTTCTGGCTATGGTAGGACCTTTGGCCGATCTTCTCTTGCTTTAGGTCAGCATTTGAGGAATCGACCCAGTCGACCTCTCCTGATGAGCTCCTCGATCTCATCTTGGAGCAGAATGAGAGCGCATCCTTTCAAGCCTCGGTAGTTGCTCCTTGATCTCCATCAATACTTACATTTTTAGAGCATCGAGTGGGGTGTAGTTGTGAAACCTTTTGGAGGGAGAACTTCTTTGTGCCCTTCTGTCTAGGCTTCTTTGACGACAAGCTCGAGAAGGAGTTTGGGCTCCCTTGCGCTCAAAGGGAGTCCATGAGCGTGGCCAAACTTCATTCAAACCTCCATCAGCTGTGGGTTTATTAGACTTGCCCATCTGCCACTCTTCTATGGCCTCCTCGTCCTTCAACTTGAAGGCTTCTTCCACTCAGGCATATCCTTCAGCCCGAGCTAGTAGATCAGCAAAATTTTTGGGATACTTCTCCAAGGAGAACAATAAATCATTCTTCTGAATGCCGCCCTTAAGTGCAGCCATTGTAATAGACTGGTCCAGGTTCTAGACCTCCAATGCAGCAGTATTAAACTGGGTGACATAAGTTTGGATAGATTCTTCCTCCTTCTGCTTGATATTCATAAGCGAATCTGAACCTCGATAGGAATGCTGGCTGCTAATAAAATGAGCCACAAACTGATGGCTCACCTGATCAGAAAAGAAGATCGTACCCAACTTCAATATCGAGTACCAGTTTTTTGCTACTCCCTTTAAGGTAGATGGGAAAGCTCGACATAAGATGGCGTCCGGTGTGCCATGGAGCAACATCATGGACTGAAAGGTCTCTAGATGATCGATCAGATCAGAGGTTCCATCATAGCTTTCAAATTGGAAAAGCTTAAAGTTCAGCAGAACAAGCTCTTGCATAATTCAGGGAGAGAAAGGAGGATCGATGTGAACATCATCATAGTGAGCTAGGGTGATGTGGTAGAGATTCTTAATCTATCGGTCCATCTCTCATAGTTTTTGATCGAGGAGGTCATCTCGATCGTAGACCTTGGAAGGCTTCCAACTATAGATGAAGAAAGTCTCTTTAAGAGAAGAATCATGATCCGAATAAGGATCCTCTACTCTCTATTTTCCTTTCCAAGGGTGACGGGTATGCTAGCCCAAGTGCTCCTTCTTGGGATTGGTTTTTGATATTTCAATGGTGGATTTCCTAGCAAAACCACCATCGAGAGTTGCCGCATGGCCTGCACCATTTTAGTGAGGCCCTAAACATACTACATCAGTAGACTAAACTACTCCAGATTTATCATAGCCGTTGGAGGAGGAGGAGGTTGAAGCACCAACGATGGAGTAGGAATGGATGGATCTGGCTAATATCTGATGGCAGAAGCAGTAGATCTCTGGGTAGTCACCTTCTTTGGAGGCATTTCTTGAGATTGAAGGAGAGGATGGAGATGAACCTTGAAGAAGAAGATCCATAAGGTCGATTGAGCATTTCTTTAAGAACAAGGATACCTCAGGAATAAAGGGCCCTTCCTCCAGCGCCAATCCTGTTGGTGTAGAATCTGGTTGATATCGGATCAAGCTAGAGTTGGAGAAGAAGAGGTCACCATCGATGATCTGCAAAATAAAGTTTCATCCAAAGTTGATGGTGGTAGCTCTGGTAGGACCCTCCGACGATCAAGTCAGCTCTTCTAGCCAATAGAAATAGAGTGCTCAAGCAAGAATTCAACAGAGTTTTGGGAAGAAGAAGAGAGCTTAGAGAAAATGTATCTGAAGGGTCCCTTTTTATAGACGAAGCCTGTAACAGACTAATAGTGACAGCCATAACCATCCGATAGTGGACCGCTCGGAGCCATGTGAAATTTATTATGGAGAGAGGTGTCACCTATAGCAGACTGATAGTGACAGTCATAACCGTCTGATGGTGGGGTCATCTGTAGCAGACTGATAGTGACAGTCACAACCATCCGGTAGTGGGGTTGTCTATTCTTTGAGATTTAATAGTCTAAGTTTGGAGAAAGCAAACATTGATTGGTGAAGAGCCTTGACATATATCAATTCCAGAGGAGTTCAAACTCCTAAAGGAAATACGGCTAGAGGAGATCATCTGGGAGGAATGCTAGTTAAAATCTAGAAGTAATTTACTGAAGGAATTTGGATGGAGTTCGACTGATGGAGTGGTCTAGAAGGAGTCTGACTGATGGAGAAGTTCGACTGAAGAAGAAGTTCGAAAGAAGTTTGACTGCTGGAGGAGTCCGAAAGGAGTTTGGCTCCTGGAGGAATTCGGAAGGTGTTCGGATGCTAGAGGAATTTGACTGAAGGAGAAGTTCAGAAGGAGTTCGGCTCCTGGAGGAATCCAATTGAAGAAGAAGTTTGGAAGGAGTTCAATTGCTGGAGGAGTCCATAAGAAGTTCGACTCCTGGAGGAGTCCGATTGGAGTTCGACTACTGGAAGAGTCCGAAAGGAGTTTGGCTCTTGGAGGAGTCTGACTGGAGTTTGGCTACTAGAGGAGTTCGACTGCTGGAGGAGTCTGAAAGGAGCTCGACTGTTGGAGGAAGAATTTTCAATCAAAGCTCTTCTGGGATTATAAGTTATATTAGGCTAAGCATCAGACTGGACTTCGGCGGGAGTGGGGCTCATCCCCAATAAATACATTTTTCAACAACTCCCACTTAAACTAAAGCCACTCAGAACAGTATCGAATACCCATCTTCCATTTGTGATTATCGAACTCTTTGATTTTGAGAGCTTTAGTAAATGGGTCGGCCACGTTCTTCTTTTCATTGATCTTCTGAAGATCGATGTCACCTTGCTCCATGATCTTTCGTACAAGGTGATAGCAACGTAGAATATGCTTTATGCACTGATGTGCCTTTGGCTCCTTCGCTTGAGCTATGACTTCAGTGCTATTATAGTATAGTAGAACCAGACCATCCAAGGAGGGTGCCACTTCTAGCTCATCGATGAACTTCCATAGCCACATAATTTTCTTCGCAGCATCAGATGCCACGACATACTCCACCTCGCACATAGAATCAGTCACAGTATGCTGCTTGAAACTCTTTCAGTAGACCGCTCTACCATTCAAAATAAACACATAAATGACATACTCTTACTATCATCAAGATCTGATTGGAAACTGGAATCAGTGTATCCCACAAGTTTGAAGTCAGTATCTCCATAGATGAGTCACTAGTCCTTGGTATTTCTCAAATACTTCAAGATTATTTTTACAACCTTTTAGTGATTCTCATCTGGATCAGACTGGTATCTACTCACTGCTCCTAGTGAGTATGCCACGTCTGGTCTCATACACATCATGGTGTATATAATAGAATCCACTATCGAAGCATATGGTATTCTACTCATATGCTCTCTCTCTCTTAAGGAGTTGTCAGACAATTCCTCTTCAAGAGAGAAATTTCATAGCCTATCGGGAGATAGCCCTTTTTGAAATTCTCCATGCTAAACCTTTTAGCATGGTATCAATGTACGTGGATTGGAACAATCTAAGAAATTTTTTAGATCTATTCCTATAGATCTTCATTCCTAGGATGTAGGAAGCTTCTTCCAAGTCCTTCATGGAGAATTGCGACGATAGCCAAACCTTTATTCTCTGTAATGTAGAGATATTATTCCTGATTAAGAGAATATCATCCTCATACAGTACAAGAAATACAACTATAGAACCGTTAGCCCATTTGTACATGCAAGGTTTCACTCCATTCTTACGAAGCCATACGTTCTGATCACCTTATCAAAATGCATGTTCCAATTCCAAGACGTCTGCTTCAATCCATAAATGAATCTCTAAAGCTTGCACACCTTGGACTCGCCTATGGATGTGAATCCATCAGGCTATATCATATACACCTCTTCATCCAGCTCTCCATTAAGAAAAGCTATCTTCACATCCATTTGCCAGATCTCATAGTCTATGTATACTGCTATCGCAAGCATAATCCGAATAGACTTGAGCATTGCCACTAAAAAAATATCTCATCATAGTCAATACCATAATATTCATTATATCCCTTGGCAATTAGATAGACTTTATAGGTCTCCACCTTTCCATCTGCATTCCATTTTCTTTTAAAAATCTACTTACACCCAATGAGTTTTACCCTTTTAGCTAAATCAACAATTGTCCATACACTGTTGACCTTTATAGACTCTATTTTATACTTCATGGCTTCTAGCTACTTATCGGAGTCAGTCCTCTGCATAGCATCCATGTAGGTGATTGTATCCTCGTCGTTCTTATCAAATTCGACAAGATCACCTGAAAGAAAAATACTATTTTCCACCGCAGGATCGTGCAGATCTGATCAGATTTGAGGAAGATTTTTTAAAAATTTTTGAATAGTCTGATCAGATCTAAGAGTTCTCAAATGTAATCATTATGATCTGATATTAAAAATTAAAAATTAAATTAAATTAAATTAAATTTAAAGAACCTGATTGGGTAATCTAATTATCCTACAATGATCCTATTGATTCCTGAGGTTTTGAAAGGAGCCACGCATGTGCTTGGCCTCTACCGATATCAACTTAGGCAAGATCTGATTGTCTTCTCCTTATGAATCTTTTCTCCAAATCTTAGATCTAAATATAATCCAAAAAATATTCAAAACTATTTTTGAAGCCAGCCCATCCATCACACGAACATCATCGCGTAGATCCTGAATATTGTGCCTAAAACCTTAGACCTTCTTCTCAGATTTGTGCCTAACTTTTTGAACTAGTAGAATAGAAGAAGAGAGAGGATGGAGGAGGCTTGGCATGTCAGGGATAGTAGACTTTGGGTGTAGAAAATTATTTCTTGCATTGAATGCACTTTGAAGCGAGAAAGGCTTTTATGTCCAATGCTTACTTAGAGTCCCTTTTGATCAAAATAACTCATTTATTTTATTACTAGGACTCTAGGACTTATTCTCCATGAAATGCCACTAGATCTCATCTATTTTTTTCTCAAAAATGATTCAAAAAGGTGTTGGCATGAGTAGATAAGGAAAAGTCCACTACGCCTAGGACTCTTTCCTTAAGAGTTTGATCCAAATCAAACTCTATCATAACTTAGTCTAGATACCACTAAAAATCATGAAATTTTGTACACCCAATGAATAACTTTGCTCTTTCACATATTCAAAAATCAAATCAAAATAATTTTTAGAGACTTTTCTAGAAGTATCTGATCAGGTGACCCTTAATTCTCTCAAATAGGTCAACTTTTGATCCTAGTCCAATTTCACTATGAATGGATTTAATTTCTATAATTAATCTGACCTAGACTTATTTCAATCAGATGAAAAATAAACTCATTCAAAATATAAGAAAAAGTCAAATCAAATTTGACTCGGTTGCGATGAATCAAAAAGATTTCAGAAGTAAAAAATCAGGCTCAATCATGTGCTGGCACGGTTACCTTGAACCTGATTGGATCTAATCCAAATCAATCAAATTGGCTTAGCTCAATTGATGACATCTAGACCCAAACTCTTATTTGTATGATCCATTTTGATTCAATTCTGTATGGTAATAAGACATGTCACGATCTTCATCATCGACATCATCGAAACACCTTTCGATGGATCAGAACTTTTTTGATTCATACAATTAGAATGATTGATCATCAAAATCATCCTAATTGCTCCCAAAAATCATCAATGACACCTAGCAGTATATGGTGGCAACCCATCAGAACTGAAAGTGAACCTCTTGATACAGTTACCTATGTGATTGGGTTCTTCTATCTTGAGTCCCGATAGGATTAGGGTTAAGATGAACTCATCAAACCCAATGTCCATCATATGAATTAATCATTCGATTCGAGTTCAATGTGAAACCCTAATAGATACTCTTTCTATCATCTTCACTTTGCCATGGCCATGGACTTATGAACTCAATCTCATGATTATCATAGGGCTACTCCTCATCTACCAAGGTAGATAGATCTCCTATTGGTGCAATCCAATTCCTACAATGAACATGCTATAGCCAACATACACCTCAGGGTTCCGAATGGCTAGAAGATCGAGTTATGGTATTGTCAAACTATAACACCCTCAAGGTGAACTGTCGATGCACCTTAGATCAAAGAATCAGACACACCACTGCAGCATTAAGTCAGTCATCGACCAGAAGGTAGACTTTCTTATGACTACTCGAGGTGGTCACGCTCAGTGCCCTCGTTCTCTAATGAGTGTCAGTACCCTCGCTCTGATATCTCCACACCATAGACTCATGACACGTCTATCCTAAGAAAGCGATCGTACATCAACCTTCCAGATCAATCACCATCCTCATAATGATCCTATAGTCGAGAGCAGTTTATGAGTTAATTATGAATATTCATGTCTTAAATTTTTAACTTTTTAAAATATGAATTGTCATTACCATTAACTCAAAGGATGTATCACAGACACTTTTAAAAATACACTATGATAGAAAATAATCTATTTATTAATTTATAATCAAAATTATAAAATTATCCTTAGAAGATAAGTGACAGCCAATCTAGCTTCTAAGGCACACATCTAACAAACTTGCACTTGACCTAAAGCCAATTGGCTACAAATCTAAGTCCCATCTTCTCAAGATGGACTTTAATCTTCTGTTGGGTCAATGGCTTTGTTAGCGGATCAGTCGCATTGTCTGTAGTGTCGACTCTCTTGACCTCAGGATATCCCTTCTCGAGGTAATCGCAAATGAGGTGGTATCACTGCTCGATGTGCTTAGATTTTTGGTAAGTCCTGGGCTCCTTAGCTAGGGCTATGGTGCTATTATTGTCACAATATAGAGGGATGGCATCACTCTGAGTTCTATGATGAACTTGTTGTACCAGAATACCTCCTTTGTAGCTTTTGACACAGCGATGTACTTTGCTTCCATGGTGGAATCTGCTATCACAATTTGCTTGGAACTCTTTCAGCTGATAGCACCACCAATGCACACAAACAGACTTCTAGATGTTGACTTTCGATCATCTATATCGAACATAAAATTTGAGTCTATATATCCCTAGATCTGGAGTTCTCCATTACCAAAGACTAGAAACATATCCTTAGTTCTTCTCAAGTATTTAAGGATACATTTCACAGAAGTCCAGTGCTCTTCACCTAGATTCGACTAATACCTACTCATGACACTCACAACATGGGCAATATCTGGTTGCGTACATAGCATGGTATATATGAGGCTTCCTATTACTGAAGCATAAGGGATATTGCTCATGCGATCAATCTTCTTAGGTGTGTTGGGACATATCTTCTTGGAGAGATGAATGCCATGTCTGAAGGGCACCAATCTCCTCTTGGAGTCTTTCATGCCAAACCTCTTTAGCACCTCCTCTATGTACATTTTCTGTGAGAGACCCAGCATCCTATTTGGTCCATCTCTACTGACCTTAATTCCTAGAATAAAGGATGCCTCTCCTAGGTCTTTTATGGAGAATTCTTTAGACAACCATATTTTGACTGTAGTCAACATGGGAATGTCATTCCTAATTAGGAGGATGTCATTCACGTATAGTACAAGAAAGATAATAGCGCTCCCACTGATCTTTTTGAAAATATAGGGCTCCTTCTCATTCTTGATGAATCTAAATGATTTGATCACATCATTGAAATCAATATTCCAGCTCTGAGATGCTTGCTTAAGTCCATATATGGACCTTTGCAACTTGTAGACCTTGTGATCAGTATCACTAGATGTGAAACCCAGTGGATGTTCCATATAGATATCTTCCTCAAGATATCCATTTAAGAATATCATTTTCATGTCCATCTGCCATATTTCATAATCGAAATATGCTACAACAATAAGCAATGTGCGGATAGATTTGAGCATGGCTACTGGCAAAAAAGTATCCAGATAGTCAATGCCTTTGCGCTGACTATACCCTTTTGTTACGAGCCTTGCTTTAAATGTCTCTACATTCCTATCAGCACCTATCTTTCTCTTGAAGATCCATTTCCACTCAATAAGTACTATACCTTTAGGTAGATCTACTAAGGTCTAGACTTGATTCGAGTGCATTGAGTCAATCTTTGACTTCATTGCCTCTAACCATTTCTTAGAGTCGATATCTGATATCACCCTATCATAGGTTTTGGGATCATCACCATGAATCCCTTTTCCTATGAGGAATATTTTTTCAATGTTCTTTAAAATAGTACCTAAGTACCTTTCAGGAGGATGAAAAATTCTTTTTGATCTATAAGGTGGATGAGGTAGTGATTGGACTAGCTCAATCTGATTGGGTTTCATAGTTTCTTGGATCGTGGCTCTTGGGAGACTTTCTCCTCGAGCCTAATCTATCTTTCGATGCCATCATCTTGAATAAACTATTTTTCAAAAAAAATGATGTATCGACTTACAATTATATTGTGATCTTCCGAAAGATAGAAAAAATATCCGAATGACTCTTTAGCATATCCAATAAATCAAGCTCTAAAGGACCTAGACTCTAATTTATCCACCTATTGCCTCTTGATAGGGGTCGAAAAATCCCAAATTCTGAGATGACTCAGACTTGGTTTCTTACCATGCCATATCTCATACGGTATAGTAGGAACGATTTTAGATGAAACCCTATTCAATAGATATATAGTGGTCAATAGACTATGTCCCCAAAGAAACTCAAGAAGGTCCGTGAAGCTCATCATGGATCAAACCATATCTAATAGGATCCGATTTCTTTGTTCTAAAATTCCATTGAGTTGAGATAATCTAGGTGGAGTACATTATGAGAATATGCCATTGTCCTTAAGATAGTCCAAAAATTTTTGACTAAGGTATTCACCTCCTCGATCTGATCGAAGAATCTTAATAGATTTTTCTATTTATTTTTCTACTTCGAGTCTGAATTTTTTGAACCTTTCAAAAGCTTCAGACTTGTGTTGCATCAAATACACATACCCATATCGAGATAAATCATCGATAAAGGTGATAAAGTAGATGTAATTGCCCCTGGCTGGCACATCAAATAGGCTGCATACATCAGTATATACTAGGGCAAGCAGGTCTGTGGCCCTTTCCCAATGTCCTACAAAAGAAAGCTTGGCCATTTTACCATAAAGGCATGATTCATAAATCGGATATGACTCAAAAGTCAACGAACTCAATAGCCCAGATTTCTCCAATTTGTTAACTCTATCTTTAGCTATATGACCTAGCTTAAGGTGCCAAAGTTACCTATCATTTAGACTATCCCTAGGTCACTTTGATCTTATGGCATTCATGTTTTGCTCGATATTAAAAGTAAAAACATCAATATGTAACTGATAGAGACCATTTATAAGAAAACCACTTGCAATTTTATTTCTTTCATAAAGAATACTATAATGGTCCTTAAGAAAACTAATTACATAGCCTTCCTATGCTAAATATGAAATAAAAATCAAATTTCTGCTTGCTGCAGGTACATAAAAATAGTTCCTAAGTACTAAGTCTAATCCTGATGATAATTATAGAGGATAGGTTCCCACGACCATAGCAACAACTTTTGCACCATTCTCGATGCGTAGGATCATTTCACTATCCCTCAGCCTCCTACTATCCTCAAGATCTTGCATAGAAGTGTACAAGTGAGCACTAGAATCAGAGTCAAGCACTCAACTAGATACAAAAAAAATCATAAGATTAGATTCTATAATGAGTATATCTCTAGAAGGACCTACCTCCTTCTTGTTCTTCAGGCTGGCTAGGTAAAGAAGGCAGTTCCACTTTCAATGATCGTCAGTGTTGCAATGAAAATATTTTTCTTTGTCAATGACCTTTTTCTTTGGCTCTGCCTTCTTCTTCCCACCATTCACCTTCTTCTTCTTCACGGACTTTTTCTTCTTCTCAAAAGATTTTTTCTTGGAAGAAGTCCACTCCACAGCAAGTACTGAACCTTTAGAATTTTTTATTGAAAGCTCAGTGGTAACTAGCATATTCATAAGCTCAGCCAAGGTATTCTGAAGTTTATGCATATGGTACTTCATGATAAACTGCCCATATGCATCAGTCAAGGACTACACAATTATGTCAGTCTGTAGATCCTGATCTAACTTGACACTGAGCTTCTCAAGCTCTTCTAAGTTCTTGATCATCATCAGACAATAATCTTGGACTAGCTATCCATAATGCATTTGAGTCTTAAAAAGTCTTTTAGTGACTTGATATTTGGCTACGCGACTCTATTCACCAAACAACTCTTATAGGTGAGCCAATATTTGGTGGCGAGTCTTAATGTCTTCATGTTGGTGTCGGCGCTCATCAGACATCGAGCCCAATATGTAATATTTGACTTTATTATCTTCATCCATCCATTTCTCGAGAAATACTCTCTGATCAGCGGATGGACGGACTGGTAAGGTGGAAGGATCCTATTCTAACATATGAGTCAACTTCTCAAAATCCAAAATAATTTTAAAGTTTTAGAGCTAATCCTTATAGTTGGGTTCGATCAGTCTATGGGTGTCTAGGATACGGGCTAGAGGGTTGGATACAAATATTTTTCTATAGATAGTCAAAGTTTTTAGTTAGATTTTATAATTAGACTTAAATAATTTATTTAAAAATTTTATTTTTAAATAAATTAGGCTTTCACTATTTACTCGGATCCCTATACTTTCTTGGTAGAGATGCAAAAATCTTCATGATTATGGATTTCTAGTGGATGGTGCAATCCCACCAACTGACTCACCACCTCATCTAATAGTTATTGGTGATGGGTCAACCAATGAGTGGACAACTCTTATCCAATGATTCTCTAATCATGGTGCACCCTAACTTGATCTCTAATTCAAGAATCTCACCATGTCCAAAATATTGATCCACTTCTTAGTTAAGTCAGACCCACCATTTGCATAGATTGGATTTCTGATTCGGTCCCTCATCATATCCAAAATATTGGGCGCAACCCATCCTCCAATCTGTAGCATCCAATGCCTAATAGACATGGTTGCGTCTTCTCGATGTAACTGAACCACTATATCTAGCTGAGAACAATCAATCCTGGGAAGGGCCCGCACATCTACAATGGTGGAAGATCTTTGACTTAATATTTTTTTAAGAAGATTTAATTTAGGTCTCTTTAAACTTGACTTAACTTAGTCATAACAATTATGACTAACCTAGTGGCATGGGTTGGCTCAAATTGTTAGCCACCTCAAATCAGAACTGAATCGACACAAATAGTCAGGTAAGTGAGATCGGTGGAAGGGATATGCCATTAACTAGACAAGAACGCATTTAGATCGAGTAGCTTCCAATTAAAAATTAGTCGGTCGTATCTGCCAAACATACCTTAGACACCAAATTATTGAATCAGAATCAATTGATTTAGCCTACAATCCAGGCTCAAATCATGGAGCCAAATTTGGTCTTGATTTGATTGAGTCACATCTCAATGTGATTCGATCTTGACCCAGACTTAATCTTATTAGGCTGGTCAAATCTAAACATTCTTTGATCCCACCTAACCAACTCTTATTTTGGTTTGATCAACCACTAGATCTAATTAAGCTACCCAAGTCCAAACCCAATTTTATGAATATGTCTTAGATCTAAAAATTTATAATTTTAGATCTAATTAATTTTATAATCTTAATTTTTAATTATGTTTTGGGTTCACAAACGAAACATGTAATAAAAATTCTAGGATTTTAGGATCTAGTATTTTGCAGAAAAATAAATTCTAATTTTTGATTAAGGATGAACGTGCAGCACCCCAACACGCCATAAGAACATCCCATCGAATGGAAGGAGAGGGTTTTTAAACCCTACTTTGTTCTTATGATCGGATGGCCATGGGGATCTCCTTAATCAAAAATATAATTTTTTACTATAAAACTAGTTAGATCATATATCACATATAAAAAGATCTAACTAATACATATCTTGCATACATCTCATGTATCATCAATATGCATACTTTCATATCTGAAATATCATATATTAAATCTAAAAAATAAAATTTTAAATTTGATCATATTAAAATTAAAACTATTCTAGACATCTTATAGAACTATTCTATGACTAGTCTAAGCATGCATCTTTTATATCTCATATGAATAAATTAAAAATTAAAAATTTTATTTTTTATTTTTAGATCTAATTATAATAATTATAACATCAAAAAAAATAAAAATTAAATAGATCTAAAATCATGTTTCAAATTAAATACATGATTATACCAGACTACACATAGAACTATTCTATACCTAGTTTAGTCATGCATCTCATACATATTAGATCTAAATTATTTAATTTTTAATTTTTTAATTTTAGGTCTAATCACATCTAATGTGACATCTGAAATAATATCAGATTATAAATAAAAATAAAATTAGATCTAAGATAGATCTGAAGAACTGCAAATGCAGCTCTGATACTAGTTGAAGGAAAAATACTATTTTCTGCCACAAGATCGTGCAGATCTAATCAGATCTGAGAAAATTTTTTTAAAAATTTCTAAATAATCTAATTAGATCTAAAAGTTTTCAAATCTAATCATGATCTAATATTAAAAATTAAAAATTAAACTAAATCTAATTTAATTTAAAGTATTTGATTGGATAATCTAATTATCCTATAATGATCCGATTGATTCCTGAGGTTCTGGAAGTAGCCACGCACGTGCCTGGCCTCTATCGGTATCCACTCAAGTAGGATCTGAATGTTTTCTCTTCATGAACCTTTTCTCTAAAAATTAGATCTGGATCCAATCCAAAGAATCTTCAAAACTATTTCTAAAGGCAGCCCATTCGTCACACGAACATCATTGCATAGATCCTGAATATTATGCCAAAAACCTTGGATCTTCTTCTCAAATTTATGCCTAACCTTTTAGGCTTGTAGAATAGAAGAAGAGAGAGGATAAAGGGAGTATGGGATATTAGGGATGGCAGACTTTGGGCATGAAAAATTATTTCTTGCGTTGAATGGACTTTGACGTGAGAAAGGCTTTTAGGTCTAACGCTTACTTAGAGTCCATTTTGACCAAAATAACTCATTTATTTTATCATTAGGATTATAGAAATTATTCTCCATGAAAAAACACCAGATCTCATCTATTTTTTTTACCAAAAATGATTCAAAAAGATATCAGCATGAGTAGATAAGGAAGAGTCCACTACGCCTAGGACTTTTCTCTCAAGAGTTTGATTTAAATCAAACTCTATCATAACATAGTCTAGACACCTCCAAAAATTATAAAATTTGGTACAACTAATGCATAACTCATGCTCTATCACATATCCAAAAAATGATTCAAAATAATTTCTAGAGACATTTCTAGAAGTATTTGATCAGGTGACCCTTAATTCTCTCAAATAGGTAAACTTTTGACCCTAGTCCAATTTGACTATGAATGGATTTAATTTCTATAATTAATCTAATCTAGACTTATTTCAATTAGATGAAAAATAAACTCATTCAAAATATAAGAATGAGTCAAATCAAATTTGACTCGGTTGTGATGAATCAGAAAGATTTCAGAAGGAGAAAGTCAGGCTCAATCATGTGCTAGCACGATTACCTTAAACCTGATTGGATCTAATCCAAATCAATCAAATTGGCTTAGCTCAATTATTAACATCCAAACCCAAACCCTTATTTGTGTGACCCAGTTTGGTTCAATTCTGTATGGTAATGAGATATGTCGCGATCTCCACCATCGACATTATCAAAATACCTTTCGATGGACCAGAACTTTTTTGATTCATACAATTAGAATTATTGATCATCAAAATCATCCTAATTGCTCTCAAAATCCATCAGTGACACCTAGCAGTATATGTTGGCAACCCATCAAAATTGAATGTGAACCTCTCGATATAGTTACCTGTGTGATTGGATTCTTCTATCTTGAGCCCCGATAGGATTAGGGTTAAGATGAACTCATCAAATCCAATGTCCGTCATATGAATTAATCAATCGATTCGAGTCCAATGTGAAATCCTAATAGAAACTCTTTCTATCATCTTCACTTTGCCATGGCCATGGGCTTATGAACTCAATCTCATGATTATCATAGGGCTACTTCTCATCTACCGAGGTAGATAGATCTCCTATTGGTGCAATACAATTTCTACAATGAACATGCTATAGCCAGCATATACCTTAAGATTTTGAATGGCTAGGAGATCGAGTTATGGTGTAGTCAAACTATAACACCCTCATGGTGAACTATCGATACACCTCAGGTCAAAGAATCAGATAGACCACTGCAGCATCGAGTCAGTCATCGATGAGAAGGTAGACTTTCTTATGACTACTCGAGGTGGTCACACTCAGTTTCCTCATTCTCTAATGAGTGCCAGTACTCTCACTCCGATATCTCCACACCATAGACTCATGACATGTCTATCCTAAGAAAGCGATCGTACACTAATCTTCCAGATCGATCACCATCCTCGTGATGATTCTACGGTCAGAAGCAGTTTATGAGTTAATTATGAAAATTCATGTCTTAAATTTTTAACTCTTTAAAATATGAATTGCCATTACCATTAACTCAAAGGATGTATCATAGATACTTTTAAATACACAGTGTGATAGAAAATAACCCATTTATTAATTTATAGTCAAAATTATAAAATTAACCTTAGAAGTGTATTACAAGTGACAGACAATCTGGCTTCTAGGACACACATCTAACTTCACCATCCTAGACCAAGAAATCATAGTATCTATCCATTTGATGTGGTACTCTACCCAATCTCCTTAAGGGTGCATCTATAATGGACTCTGGGTTTGATCTTATCAAATCTAGTTCTGCAGGTTCATTAGAATGCATCGATTCTTCTACCTATCAAACTTCACCAAGCTCAACATTAGAGGTAGCTGTTCCTTCCATAAGAAATTCCTTTTCCAAAAAGACTATCCTATTGCTGACAAACACCTTTTGCTCTTCAGCATGGTAGAAGTAATAACCCCTAATTTTCTTAGGGTACCCTATAAACAAACATTTTTCGGACCTAGGTCCAAGCTTTTCTACCTATAAATATTTTACATTAGCCAGACATCCCCAAACCCTAAGGTGATCAAGTGTTGGCTTACGACCAGTCTATATCTCATACGGAGTCTTTACAACAAACTTGCTCAGAACGTTGTTCAAAATAAAATAAGTAGTCTCTAATGCATAATCCCAAAAAAAAATCGACAGACTCACAAACCCCATCATGGACCGAACCATGTCCAACAGGGTTCGATTCCTCCTTTTGAACCCATTATTATGCTGTGGTATTTCAAGAGGGGTCCATTATGAGAAAATTCTATTCTCTCCTAAATATGTCAAAAACTCATTGGAAAGGTATTCACCTTCTTGGTCTGATCGAAGAGTTTTAATACTCTTTCTAAGTTATTTTTTTACCTCATTTCGATATCATTTGAATATTTCAAACAAATTAGATTTACTCTTCATAAGATAGACATATCCATGCCTAGATAGATCGTTAGTAAATGTAATAAAATAGTAGAACCCACCTTTAGCACATGTGCTCATAGGTCCACATACATCAGTATGTACCAGACCCAGAAGCTCAGTAGCCCATTCATCTTTTCTAGTAAAAGGTGATTTGATTATCTTATCAAGAAGGTAGGACTCATAGGTAGTCAATGTTCACAATCATCGATGTCAAGGATATGCTCCTTGACTAACCTGTTAATTCTATTCTTGTTTATATGACCTAGTCGATAGTGCCAAAGATAGGCATTAGAAACATGATCTAGTTTTGGACATTTGTTTGATGTGTACATTGCACTAATAGGCTGTGACAAAATATAAATGCCATTTCTTAATTGTCCTTTCATTACTATAACACCATTCATATTGATATCATAATAATTTTTTTTATTAACAAACAATAACCATCCTAAGCCAAAAGTCCAACAGATATTATGTTCATCATGAAAGATGGACAATAGTGATAATCACTTAAAATAATATTATTATTTTTAAAAAATAGCTCAAGAGATCTCAATTTTAGAACTAAAACTTTACTTTCATCCCCAACATTAAGGAATCTATCATCATTTTCAAACTTTCTACCAATTTGAAGTCTATGCAATGAATTGCATATGTGAATTGGACTATCGATATCTAATACCTAGGAAGATGTATCACAAATAGTGAAATTGCAAGATGTCATTATATAACATCTTTGCCCAACAACTCTTTGCTGGATTTTGTTGTTCAGCCTATTCAAGTCAAGAGGACTATTCTTCTTTGGATCTACCTGATTAGGATTAACACTAGACTCCTCATTCTTAGGTCCTAAATGCTTGTCACCATCCAACAATGAATGAAGCAAACTTACACTAGCCATTCTATTTATCTGAAAGAGAAAAATGAAATCTTATTAATACTTGAATTAATTAATCCTAAAGACTTGGACTTTAGTCTAAAAGTCCTCTAATTATTTTTAAAACAAATCGATAGCCTCTACCTCCAATTTGAGGAATTACACTAACTCCTTAGTGGGTAAAAAAAATCTACAAAGACTACAAACGGGCCCAAGAAAAGCTCTAGCTAACTCGCGTGCATCTACAAGTAAGTTCACAATCAATTATTTCTTTAAATAATTTTTAATAATTAGGTTTTGCCCCAGAAGCCAATTCAATAGGTTATGGCCTCTACTGAAATGGTCTAATTAGGTCCAACCACTAACATGATTGATTTTGGTGCATCAAACCAAAGATAACCAGGCCTGAGGAAAGCTCTGGCTAACCTAATCACCATTAAGAGAGTGTGACCTAATCATCATATGATGGATAGTAATTCCAACATCCAAATAAACACCAGGTGTAAGGCACCTCCAATGTCCACCCAAAAAATTAGACTCATTACTATTCATCTTAATGGGAGGATATGACTTGGTTATCCCCATAACTTGGTCATTTTAAGGATCTAATAATTTAGAGAATTTAATTTACTTATAATTTTAGAGATAGAAATGATATGGATCAATTTCTCCCACTAACTTCATCAAGTCAAGTCCTTCCACTGACTTTACCAAGTCAATAGGTTAGAACTAGGATCAATTTAGGTCCATGGGCACCTAATTCAATCTTACAAAATTAAAATCAGTCAAACTAATTCCTAGTAACATGGGTTAGCTCAAATCACTAAGTGATCTAATCAAATCCTAATCAACAATGTCAGCTAGGTAAGTGAGATCAGTGGAAAGGATATGCCATTAACTCATCAATGATCGAATCAATGCGAGTAGCTTCCAATTAAAAACCACTAGTCTAAACTACCAAACTTACCTTAGACACCAACCGATTAATTAGGTCTGATCTAACCAACCTAGTAATTTCGGACTAGATTGCTTAGCCATGAATTAAGTCCATCTTGATCTCATTAAAGACATGGACTCATTCAACTACAACTATTGAAGTTGAGTCTAGTGTGTCCTTGATCTAATCTAAGTCAACACTTGATTAGATTTGATCAACTACTTTAGATTCATCCATTCTTTAACTAACCTTAGGTCTAACCTAATTAATGGGCATAATTCATCTAACCCTTTAATCCATAGAATTATGGATTTATCTTAGGATCTTTAATTCACAATTCTAGACCCTACTAAACAATACTTAATTCTTTTAATTAAGTTTTGGGCTAATGGATTGGGGTTCGGCAATTCGAAAATAATTTTTAATTTTTGAAAGATTCTTTATAATGTAATACTATTTCACCAAATAGATCGACTCATTTCAAAAATGGATCCGCTTATTTCACAAAAAAGCACTAGTTATAAGTTAGAACACTTAAAAACAGCCATTGAATACCTTCAAGCAGCTTCTCAGTCGAGTTGGCTCGAATTCCATCCGAGCCTGCTGGAGCAGACATTGAGTCAACCAGTCGCCTGAGACGGGTGGCTTGAGCAAAAGCCCGCAAGCTTTCATTCCATCAAGCTAGCTCAGATCCTGTTTGAGCTAGCCTGAATAAATGTCAAGTCAGCCCATCACCTAAGACATCCGACTTGAAAAGAAGCCCTGAAGGCCATCTTTTAGTTGAGCTGGCTTGGATCCCATCTGAGCCAACCCAAACAGAAGCCAAGTCGGCACAATTTTTGATCGAGCTAGCATGAATAGAAGGCTACAGAGCCATTTCAGGCTGGCATGCTAGTCGAGCTGGCTCGATTCCTGAGATAGCTGGCTCAACCAGCGAATAGAATCTTTATAATATTCTATTCAGGTTTAATCTAAACCTATGTACATTACATAAAAATTATAAAATATTTAGATCTAGTCTAAACACAAATTTATGATAAAATTTAGATTAAAATTAATTCAAAATATACCATAAAAATTTATTAAATCACATCTAGAATTTTTATAATCAAAGTTATTGATCGCAACATACCAGAACAACCTCTCCACTATAAAGGATAAACATTATAGCAGGATAGCCTACAGTCCATGTGATCATTGTGTTACACATTAAATCTTTCTAATTTATATACTAAGCATGTCGAGCAACCTGGCTCTAATACCATTTGAAAAAAAACTAGCAGGGTTTAGGACATGCCTTTCGAAACTTTTTTGAAAATTAACGATAGTGGAAGTAGAATTAATCTAAAGTTAATTCTATGCATGCTATGATCTAATCATAAAACTCTACTCAGGATCTTTGACATGCTTATATGAATCAGAAAAATAAAATGTATTTGATCAGCAAATCATATTTACTGATCGATCTATATTCAAAATATAGTATCTATGCGTGGGTAGATGATCACCGCAATCTAGATCCACCAGAAGATGCTCTCCCATCGTGCTATAGCATCACATGTGTCTGGCATCTATGGTGAGTCCGCACGGAGCCCTTGGTCCTGATCAATCCTTCCAGAGTGCTAGCTCCTTGTCGAGGCCTTTGATGGCTGATCTTCATCAATCCAATCGATGATTTACTCTCAATCTCCTAGATGCTCCAGAAGATCAAAAAATATAATGGAGGAAGATGAGATGGTGGTGAAAGTCGGTGGATATCCAACACTCAAACTCTTTACCTAAAATCTAGAGTCCCAACTCTAAGATTTCAGCACACACCCATGAGGACCTTGACACTCTTTTCTCTCACACCAAAAAAGATGTGCCTTCTTTGATTTCTATGTTACAAAAATTCCTTATGAAACCTCACGTACCCCATGCATTCCCCAGGTATCTCTCTTACACACACCCAAAAAATCCTATTTTTTAATAGGCGTCGATGCATGGAAGGATAAGGATAGGTTTGGTTAAACTTGTTTCAACCAATTCTCTTGAATTCAAAATTCAAGAGGACTCCTTATCTCTTTCCATCGCCCATCATAATGTTTAACATGCAGAAGGACTCTCCTTCTACGTGCACATAAATAAAATTATGATCGAACAAATGGAAAGGCATGGAGAAAATGATAATGATGAGAGGGAGTTGGGAAGTTTCAATCAAACTAACCAACACAAGTTGAATTCAAAATTCAACTTGCTCTCAATCTAATCTGATTCAATGCTTGGACTAGGTCAAAAGTAGAAAGATGGAGGGCATAAACTTTGATTTTGGCATGGAGAAATCCTACGCACATTCTCAATGTGCATTGAGAAGGAGAAAGGATCAAAAGTCAATGCGAGGGACAATTTAAAAGCTTTGAATTGGTTCAAATTAGTTTCAACCAAACCAATTTGTCTTGACCAATTAGACTAGGTCAAACCCACCCAAATTAGGCTTAACCCAACTTAGTTTATTCCTAATCAAATTAGAAATTAATTGAGTCCAACCTCTGATCAAATCAGGATCCATCTTCCTAAGCGATTAGATCATCACATGATCTGATCAGGACAACTAAATTAAATCAAATTTAATTTGACTTGATCAATTCCTCATCGCTCAATTAAATTAAGCTAATTAGTAATCTAATTATTAATTAATTCTTTAATAAATAACTCAATCTCAATCCAGTGGAACTTTCAATCAACCATCATATCAGGTAGGAACTTCTATTGTGTGTTATCCTATAGGTTCGAATCCTAAGCTGATAGCATGCAAACTAATTTTCTGTATCAATCAATGTGACCATCTAGCAATGATACCTGACATCCAGATTGGTCAAAAAGTCACAACACAGTAATGATGAACCTGTGGCATATGGTTACAGTATAATTCATCCCCTTGACCGTGATGCTCATAGGATGATCTAGGATTAACTGCCAATCCTAAAAATTCATCCACATTGTATTTCAAAATTCAACATCCATCACATGGACTATCCCATTCAAGAATTTGCTAAATTAAAATATAGCAATGCACTTTCTCTAATACTTAAAGGGGTCAATTCTATCTTGACTCACGCACCGACAAGCCAAGTACTTAACCGCACCTAGTAGCCTTCTGTTACTAAATTAAAAATTTAGATAGTCCGGTACCTAAGTACAGTGAGTTGCTTGCAAGTCATTATGGTGATCTTTGATCTAAGAGGCATATGTACCCATATACTTTGCGAGCAACTCTTGGCAGAAAAGAGCTCCACAGTTGGATCATGATCAGTGAAATATACCCCTATATTTCACCTGCATGCCATAACAACATCACCATGCTTCTTGATTAAGAGGACAACCAACACTTATGGCACACAATGACCTACTCTTGATTAATGTTGTCATCCTAGGTAATAACGAATCATTTGGTCATGATCAGTTTAAGAACTAAATGATAAATCTTTCTTTGTCGAGTCTAAATAGTCCTAAGAACTTTATCATAGAGAGTTCATTATAGGAAGATGCACAAAGTGATGAAAATGTCAGAATAATAATTTTATTCAATTAAAATTTAAGTATAAATTATATTTAGCTCAACCATCTATAACCTAGATGATTGACTTTAGGATACATTTCTCAACACACCATCCTCGTGATGATCCTACAATCGAAAGTAGTTTATGAGTTAATTATGATAACACATGCCTTAAATTCTCAACTCTTGAAAATATGTGTTATCATACCTTTTAACTCAATGGATGCATCACAGACACTTTAATATACAATATGATAGAATTAATAATCTATTTATTAATTTTAAGTTAAGATTATGAAAATATCTCTAGAAAATATTTTATAAGTGTCGGCCAACCTAGTTTCTAGGGCACATATCTAACATTGATCACATCATTAAAATGAGTGTTCCAACTTTGCAATGCTTGCTTAAGTTCATATATAGATCTTTGCAGCTTACAGACTTTGTGATCACTATCATTGGAGGTGAAACTCATAGGCTGCTTTATATAAATATCTTCCTTAAGATATTCATTTAGAAAAGCAATTTTTATTAGATGTATGCTCTAGAAGCTAAATTGGCTAATACTTATAATATTTTATAAGGGCATAATTATAGTTTTAACTTATTATTAATAAAATTGGGTTATTCTTTCAATCATATATTAAATATCTATCATTCATTCATTGAGTTAATGGATATGATAACACATATTCTCAAAAGTTGAGAATTTGAGTCATATGTTATCATAATTAACTCATAAACTACTCCTGATAGTAGGATCATAATGAGGATGATAATCGATCCAAAATATTGATGTACGATTGCTTTCTTAGGATAGATGAGTCTTAAATCTATGGTGTGAAGATACTAAAGCAAGAGTATAGGTACTTGTTGAGAACAAGAGTACTGAGCGTGACCAACTTCGAGTAGTCATAAGAAAGTCTACTTTCTCATCAATAACTTACTCGATGCTACAATTGTGTGTCGGTTCTTTGATCTAAGGTGCATCAGCAGTTCATCTTGAGGGTGTTATAGTTCGACTACACCACACCCTGATCTCCTAGCCATTTGAACTCATGAGGTGTATGTTGAATATAATACATTCATTATAGGAATTGGATCACACCAAGATGGGATTTATCAACCTTGGTAGAGGAGTAGTCCTATGGTGATCATGAGATCGAGTCCTAAAGTCCATTGCTATGGTAGTGTGGAATAATAGAAAGAAGTTTCTATTAGAATTTCACATCGGACTCAAATCAATTGATCCAATCATTTGATAGGTATTAGGTTTGACGAGTCAACCTTAACCTAGATCTTGTCAGGACTCATGATAAAAGAACCCAGTCACACGATAGCTACATTAAGAGATTTATTTTTAGTTCTAATGGATTACCATAATATACTGCTAGGTATCAATGATAGATTATGGGATTAATTAAAATTATCTCAATGATCAATAATTTTAATTAGATGAATCAAAAAGAGTTCTGATCCATCGAAAGTAGTTTCGATGATGTCGATGATGGAGATTGCAATATGTCCCATTATCATACATAATTGAACCTATTGGATCATGCAAATAAGGGTTTTGGTCTGAATGCCATTAATTGGACTCACGTAGTTGGATTGATTTGAATTTGATCCAATTAAGTTTAAGAAAATCATGCTACCATATAATTGGACCTAACTTTCTCCTATATTGAATTTTCTAATTGGTTTGGACCTAGTTAAATTGAACTTGGCTCATCTAGAAACCCCGTATGGGTTTGTCCTAAACTAACTAGACCTTGTCCTGGTTAGATCAGGCCTTGTCTTGATCTCTCTTGAGAAAACTAGGATAATTTGAGTTGGTCATGCACGCAAGAAAAAAAGGATGGGGTGCACGTCCCCTAGATTTTCTCTAGGGGTGCACGCCCCTTGATTTTTTTTAGATAGAGAAAGGGCGCACACCCCTTCCTGGCATGCATCCCTTATGGATAGAGATAAGGGAGTTGTTTGGAGTTTGTTTCATTTTGAATTCGCTTTGAATGAGTCAAATAGGTTCAAATAAATTCAAACTTCATGAGAGATTATCTAGGCACCAGAATTGAGTTTTGTGCATTAAAACACATGAAAAATCTAAGATGGGGCATGGAGTTTCAAGGAGAGTCCTTTTGCTTTAAGCAAACTAATCCGATCAATTACTTAAAGCCCTAGGACTCTAGGTCTCATATATTTTCTATAAATAGTGGACTGGGCCAAAGTATTTGGCCATTCAATCCTCCCATGCCCAAGCTTTGCTCTTCCTCTCCATGCCTTCTCTCCTTCCACTAGATCTTCTCTCCAATGCCCAAGTGTTGGGCTGATCGCATCATCGAGCGTCAAGGTACTATCCACGCAAGTAGAAGTCGAAGAAGATCCCGATCATGTGTCGATCAGACTGCTACCAAAGATTGGATCAAAAGCAAGTGAAGGAGATCCATTTCTAATTTTTTGAAATCAAATCCAAAAGAAGAAGACCTCTAGATCTAACTTAAGTAGATACTGATAGAGACTAGATGCATATGTGGCTCAAGTCGAACCTTGGATAGGTTCAGATCATTGTAGCGAATAGATCATCCATTCGCAATAGGTGGTATTTAGAATATCATTTGTATTTTTTTTATAGATGCATACAATCAGATCTAAGAACCTTCAAATCTAATCAGATTAGTAAAAACATTTTTAAATTTTTATTGCTTAAATTTTATCTGATCAGGCCAATCTAGAAGAAGCTTCAACTAGTATCAAAGCGGGATTCTAGGTTCTAGATCTAGATTATTTTAGATTTGAATCTAATTTTTGATGAAATTAAAATAGTTTCTAATTTTTATTACATAAGATGTAATCTGAAATAATACATAAGATGTATGCAATGCATGATTAGAATAGATCTAAATTCATATATGTAATACATGTTGTAGATCTAGTTCTATTAGTAGCAGTAGTTAATTGTTTCTAATTGAGGCATTCCTCTTAGCCATCCAATCATAAAAGTAAGAAGGATTTAAAGATCCCCACTTTCCATTCAATGGGGTGCTCTTATGGCATGTAGGGGTGCTGCGTGTCTGTCCTCAATCAAAAAAATTAAAACATACTTTCCGCTAAATCCTAGGATCTATTTTCATGCTTTATTATTTGAATCCTATTATACTTAATTAAGAATTAAGTTATGAAACTAATTAGATCTAAAAGTTGAGAATGTAAGATCTAAGACACCTTCATAAAACATGGGTTCAGGGTGTGGGTAACTTGGTTAGTTCTAGTTTGAGTGGTTGATCAAACCGAACCTAGAGTTGGTTAGATGGGATCAGGAGTGCTAAATTGACCAGTCTAATAGTTATAAGTTTGGTCATGATCGATTTACAGCCACATGTGATCGATCACTTCAAGATCAAATCTGACTCTACAGTTTAAGCCTGGATTGTAAGCGAACTCGATCCGTTCTATATTAACAAATTAGTGTCTAAGGTAAGTCCAGCAGATACGATCGATGGTTTTTAATTGGGAGCTACTTGCCCATGATTCATTTGAGGCTAAGTTAATGGTATATCCCTTCTACCGATCTCACTTATCTGGCCAATTGGGTCAATCAAGTTCTATATTGAGGTTGCAAACGATTCAAGCTAACCTCTGGCACTAGGTTAGTCATAATAGTTATGACTAGTCAAGATCAAGAGATCTAAATTAAAATCTTTCTTAGAAATATTAAGTCTAATGGTTTTCCACCATTATAGTTGTACGATCCCTTTCCAAAGATGATTATTTTTGGCTGGATATAGTGGTTTAGTTGCATCAAAAAGATGCAACCACAGCTATTAGGCATGGGATGCTATGGATTGGAGGAAGGGTTGGGCTCAATATTCCAAATACAGTAAGGATCTCAATCACGAATCCATTTCATGCAAATGATGGGTCTAACTTAACTAAGGAGTATAGCAATATTCTGGGCATGATGAGCTTCATTAATTAGAGATTGAAGTTAGGTGCAACATGTTTAGAGAAATATTGGACAAGAGTTATCCACTGGCTAACTCATCACCAATAACTGTTAGGTGAGGTAGTAAGCCAATCGATGGGACTGCACCATCCACTAAAAATCTTTGATTATGGAGATTTTTGCATCTCTTCCAAGGGAGTGTAAGGATCCAAAAAAATAGTAAGAGCCTAATTTTGTTTTTAAAATAAAATTGCTAAAATAAATTAATTAAGTCCAATACAAATCTAACTAGAAATTTTGACTCTTTATAGGAAAATATCTGCTTCCAAGCTCCTAGCTAGGATTCTAGAGACCAACCATCTGACCAGACCCAATTTTAAGGATTAGCTCCAGAACTTAAAAAATAGTTTTGAGTTTCAAAAGGCTAACCTATATTTTAGACTAGGACCTTCCCCCTCTTTCTGCCCATCCGACCACTGTTCAGAGAGTGCCTCATAAGAAGTGGCTGGACAATGACAATAAATTCAGGTGCTACGATTGGCCTCAATGTGTAATAAATTATAGTGCCAACATGAAGACATGAAGACTACCAATTGGATGCTGTCTCACCTACAAGAGTTGTATAGTAAGCAGAGTCATACAGTGCACTATGAAGTATCCAAGAGACTCTTCAAGACATAAATGCATGATGGACAGTCGATCCATGATCATTGCTTGTCGATGATCAAGGACTTGGAGGAGCTTGAAAAGCTCAACATGTAGATAGATAAGGATTGATAGATTGATCTGATTCTACAGTCGTTGAATGATTCATATGGGTAGTTTGTAGTAAACTTCCATATGAATAAAATTTAGTGCACCTTGGCCGAATTGATGAACATGTTAGTGACTAGTGAAGGGACCTTGAAAAGTTCAAGTAGTTCTATTCTTACTATGGAGTGGACTTCTTCTAAGAGAAAATCCTCTAAAAAAAATAAAAAGTCTGTGAAGAAGTAGAAGATGGAGGGGAAGAAGAAGGAGAAGAAGGAAGAACCCAAGAAGAAGGCTGTAGAGAAAGGAAAGTGTTTCTACTATAACTCCAACAGCCATTGAAAGCGAAATTGCTCTGCTTACCTGGCAAGCATGAGGACTAAAAGGAAAGGAGGACCTTCTAAAGGTATGCTCATCATTGAGACAAATCTAATGGTTTCTTTTACATCCAGTTGGATACTTACTCTGGATCTAGTGCTCATTTGTGTTCTTCTTTATAGAATCTTGAGAATAGCAAGAGACTGAGGGACGGTGAGATGATCCTATGCATCAAAAATAGAGCAAAGATTGTTGCTATGGCCATGAGAATGTACCCTCTATAATTATCATCAGGAAGCATCTTAGTTCTTAGAGACTGTCTTTATGTACCTACTACAAGCAAGAATCTAATTTTTATCTTCTATTTAGCACAGGATGGATATGTAATTAGCTTTAATAAGGACCACTGTATTATTCTTTATGAAAGAAATAAAATTGAAAGTAATTTCTTAATTAACGATCTCTATTAGTTACATATTGATGCACCTATTAACTATATCGAGCAAAATATGAATGCTATAGGATCTAAATGATCCAGAGATAGTATAAATGAAAAGTACCTGTGACACCTTAGGCTAGGTCATATAGCAAAAGACAAGATTAATAAATTAAAAAAAATTGAACTAACGAGTTTGTTGACTTTTGAGTCATATCTGATTTATGAGTCATATCTTCAAGGCAAAATGACCAAGCTGCCTTTTATGGGACATGGAGAAAATACTATAGAGTTACTTGCACTGGTGCATACAGATGTCTATGACCCATTCGATGTGTCGGTCAGAGATGATTTTATCTACTTCATTATTTTTACCAATGATTTTTCTTGGTATGGATATGTGTACCTTATGTATAACAAGTTTGAGGCCTTTGAAAAGTTCAAGGAATTCAAACATGAAGTAAAAAAATAGACCAGAAAGCCCATTAAGGTTCTTCGATCAAATCAATGAGATAAATACCGTAGTAGAAAATTTTTGGACTATCTCAAGGAGTATAGCATTGTCTCACAGTGGACTCTACCTAGAATGCCTCAACTCAACGGGGTTTTGAAATGGAAAATTCAGACCCTATTACATATGGTATGTTCTATGATGAGATTCACAAACCTTTTTGAGTTTTTTTGGGGACATAGTTTTATGACAGCTATTTATGTGCTGAATAGGATTCCTTCTAAAATTATTCCTACCATATCATATGAGATGTGGCATGGTAAGAAGCCAAGTCTGAGTCATCTTAAGATTTGGGATTGTCTGGCCAATGTCAAGAGATAATAGGCGAACAAGTTAGAATCTAGATCCTTTAGAGCTTGATTCATCAGATATCCTAAGGAGTCTTTAGGATATTATTTCTATCTTCCAAAAGATCATAATATAATTGTGAGTTGACATGCAATCTTTCTTGAGAAATAGTTTATTCAAGATGGTGGTATGGAAAGATAGATCAGGCTCAAGGAGAAAGTCTCTAAAAAGCAACGAGCTAAGAAACCTGAGGATTCTAATTAGTCTAAGTCGATCCACATACTTCCTCCTCCAACTCGTAGGTCAAGTAGGATTTTTCGTTCTCTTGAGAGATACTTAGGTATTATTTTAAAGGATGTAAAGAAAATATTCTACATGAAAAATAGGGTTCATAGAGATGACCCAAAAATCTATGACGAGGTGATATCAGATATTAACTCCAAGAAATGGCAAGAGGTAATGAAGTCAAAAATTGACTCAATGTGCTAGAACCAAGTTTGGACCTTGGTAGATCCACCTAAAAGTATTGTATCTATTAGATGTAAAGGGATCTTCAAGAGAAAGATTGGTACAGATGAAAATGTGGAGACATTCAAAGCTAGGTTAGTGGCGAAAGGGTATAGTCAGCATGAAGGCACTGACTATCAAGATACCATTTCACCAATAGCTATGCTTAAATCTATCCACACACTGCTTGCCATTAAAATATATTTTGATTACAAAATATGGCAAATAGATGTAAAAATGGCATTCTTAAATGGATATCTTAAGAAAATATCTATATAGAATAGCTGCTTGGTTTTACCTCCAATAATAGTAATCACAAGATTTGCAAGCTGCAAAGATCCATTTATAGACTTAAGCAAGCATCTCAAAACTGAAATGCTCATTTCAATGATGTAATCAAATCATTTAGTTTCATCAAGAATGAGGAGGAGCCCTATGTGTTCAAGAAGGTCAGTGGAAGCACTGTTGTTTTTCTCATATTGTATGTAGATGACATCCTCCTAATTGAAAATGATATTTCCATGTCGACCTCGATCAAGGTATGGTTGTCTAAGAAGTTTTCTATGAAAGACCTAAAAAAAGCATCCTTTATTTTGGGGATCAAGATCTATAGAGATAGATTGAAGAGGATGCTAGGTTTGTCATAGAAGATGTACATTAAAGAGGTGCTGAACAGGTTCAGCATGGAGAACTCGCAGAAGAATCTTGTGCCCTTGAGACATGAAATTCATCTCTTCAAGAAGATGTGCCCTAATACATCGAAGGAGATTAAACGCATAAGCAAGATCCCTTATGCTTCGACAATAGAGAGCCTCATGTACGCCATGCTTTGTACATGACCTAATATCACCCATGCTGTGACTGTCACAAGCAGGTATCACTTGAATCTAGGTGAAGAGCACTGGACTTCTATAAAATATATCCTTAAGTACTTGAAAAGGACTAAGGATATATTTTTTATCTTTAACAATGAAGAACTTCAGGTGTAAGGATATACAGACTTAGACTTTATGTCTAATATTGATGATCAAAAGTCAACATTATGAAGTCTATTCTTATGCAATGGTGGTACTGTAAGCTTAAAAATTTTTAAGTAAATAGTGATAGTAGACTCCACCATGGAAGCAGAGTATATCGCTACCTCAAAAGCTATGAAGGAGGCATTTTGGTTCAAGAAGTTCATTACAGAGCTTGGAGTGATGCTATCTGATGCCATCCCTCTATACTATGACAACAATGATACTATAGCCCTAGCTAAGGAGCCATGGTCTCACTAGAAGTCCAAGCACATCGAACGATGGTTCTACCTCATCCACGATTATCTAAAGAAAGAATACGTCAAGGTGAAGAGAGTCGACACCGCAGACAATGTGGCTGACCCACTGACAAAGCTTTTGAACCAACAAAAAACTAAAGCCCATCTTGAGAAGATGGAACTTAGATTTGTAGCTAATTGGCTTGAGGTCAAGTAAGAGTTTGTTAGATATATGTCCTAGAAGCCAGATTGGCCAACACTTATAATACTTTCTAAGGACATAATTATAATTTTGACTTATTATTAATAAAATTAAATTATTCTTTCAATCATATTTATGTATTAAGTGTCTATGATTCATCCATTGGATTAATGGGTATGATAACATATATTCTCAAGAGTTGAGAATTTGAGATATGTGTTATCATAATTAACTGATAAACTGCACTTGATCGTAGAATCATCAAGAGGATAGTGATCGATCCAAAAGATTGATATATAATCGCTTCCTTAGGATAGATAAGTCTTGAATCTATGGTATGAAGATACCAGAGTGAGACTATAGGTGCTTGTTGAGAATAAGGATACTGAGTATGACCAACTTTGAGTAGTCATAAGAAAGTCTACCTTCTCATTGATGACTTGCTCGATACTGCATTTATGTATCTGGTTCTTTGATCTAAGGTGCATCGGTAGTTTACCTTGAGGGTGTTATAGTTTGACTATACCATACCTTGATCTCCTAGCCATTTGAAATCTTGAGGTGTATGTTGACTATAACATATTCATTATAGATAATTGGATCGCACCAAGATGGGATCTATCAATCTCGATAAAGGAGTAGTCCTATGGTGATCATGAGATCGAGTCCTAAAGTCCATGGCCATGACAGCATAATATAATAGAAAGGAGTTTCTATTAGGATTTTACATCGAACTTGAATCAATTGATTTAATAATTTGATAGGTATTGGGTTTGATAAGTCAACCTTAACCTAGATCCTGTCGGAACTTATGATAGAAGAATCCAATCATACGATAGTTGCAACGAGAGATTCATTTTCAGTTTTGATGAATTGCCACTATATACTGCTATGTGTCACATGTGGATTAGGATGTTAGATGAGTGCTCTAGAAGCTAGATTGACTGACACTTGTAATACACATTCTAGGGATATTCTTATAATTTTAATTTAAAATTAATAAAAGATTATTTTCTTTTATCACATTATGTATAAAGTGTCTATGATACATTCTTTGAGTTAATAGGTATGATGATGCATATTTTCAAGAGTTAAAAATTTAAGACATGTATTTTATAATTAACTCATAAACTACATTCGATCATAGGATCATCATGAGAATGGTGATCGATCCGAAAGATCGATGTATGATCACTTTCTAAGGATAGATGAGCCTTGAATCTATGGTGTGGAGATACTAGAGCGAGAGTAGAGGTACTCATTGAGAATGAGGGTACTGAGCGTGACCACCTCGAGCAATCATAAGGGAGTCTACCTTCTCTTTGATGCCTAGCTTGATACTGCAGTTGTGTTTCTGATTCTTTAACCTAAGGTGCATCGATTGTTCACCTTAAGTATATTATAGTTTGACTACACCACAACTTGGTCTCCTAGCCATTCAAAATTTCAAGGTGTGTGTTGGCTATAGCACATTCATTATAGGAACTAGATCGCACCAAGATGGGATCTATCAACCATAGTAGAGGAGGAGAAGTCCTATGATAATCATGAGATCGAGTTCTTAAGCCCATGGCCATGGCAGTGTCATATAATAGAAAAAAGTTTTCTATTAGAGTTTCACATCGAATTCGAATCGAATGATTCAATCATATGATGAGTGTTGGGTTTGACAAGTTTACCTTAACCTTAATCCTATCAGGGCTCATGATAGAAGAACCCAATCACATAGGCAGCTATACCGAGAGGTTCATATTTAGTTCTGATGGATTACCACCATATACTGCTAGGTGTCATTAGTAGATTTTGGAATCAATTTAGAATGGTTTTGATGATCGATCATTCTAATTGGATGAATTAGAATAGTTCTGCTCCATCGAAAGGTATTTCGATGATGTCAATGATAGAGATTACGACATGTCCCTTTACCATACAGAACTAAATCTAACTACATCATGCAAACAAAGATTTGGATCTGGATGTTATCAATTGGGCTAATCCAGTTTGATTGATTTGGATTAGATCCAATCAGATTCAAGAAAATCATGCTAGCACACGATTAAGCCTAATTTTCTCTTTTTGTAGTCTTTCTAGTTCGTCTTGATTGAGCCAAATTAAATTTAATTCACCCAAGAGCCTTGTATAGGTTTGTTCTGGTCTGACTAGAGCTTGTCCTAATCAGAATAGGCTTGTCTTGATCAAAACAAGGCTTATCTTGATAAGATCAGGGCTTGTCCTAAAATCATAAGATGAAATTTGGACAAGGCTTTCTCGAAAACTCTGTATGAATTTATCTTGATCTGACTCGACCTGGTCCTAATTTGATCAAGGCATATCCTAGCTTGATTAGGACTTGTCCTAATTCTATTGGATGGGACTTGATTAAGGGTTGTCTTAAATTTCATAAGATGGGAACAAGACAAGGGTCGAAGGTTGACCCATAATGTAGGAATTAAGAAAGAAGGGGCGTGCACCCCCTGGAGAATTTCTAGGGGCATGTGCCCCCTAGTATTTTGCATGGAGAAGGGTGCACATTTTCTTTTGAATGTGCACCACATGAGGATAAGGGAGGAGGCACCCCATTCAAAATAGTTTTGAATTGGTTAAAGAGTATTGATGAGATCAAAGACTCTAGAGGATAAAGCCTCGTGCGACCCTATTTTCTTATCTCCTTTGGGCACCAATTTTGGATTGGCTTTGGGCAACAAAACTAGGTAGAGACCTAGTGTTTGGTGTGGATTATCATATTGGAATCTGATTTGATCAAGCAAGTTGATTGCTTGATTGAATGGGACTCTAGGTGGTGTAGGGATGTCTATAAGAACCCCTGCGCCCTAGGGGTTCCTCATGCCTACACTACCACATCCAAAGGCTGCCAAAATTTCTATCTCCATGTGCCTCTCCTCTACTCCTCTCCCTCTTCTCCATGCCCAAGTGGTTGGGCAAAAATAGCAAGGAAGATCTAAGTACCCTTAGTGCACAGATCAGGTAAAGAGACATCCTGCTTCGTGAGATGAAAGCATAGCCTTCAAAGATCGTCTTGAAGGCTCTACAGATCTAGATCTGATCTGACCTTTTGTGATCAGATCTAAAAAAAGAGCACATCTAGAACCAGCCTAAGTGGACTATAGTAGAGATCGGGCACGTGCATGGCTAGATCCAGAACCTCAGGAGTAGCCAGATCATCATCAGTGTAAAAGGTTTGCCCGAATAGGTAGCAAAAGTTGTTATAGTTTTAATTTAATTTTTACTTTTAATATTAGATCATATGGATCAGATCCAAGATCTCTTAGATCTAATCAAATTTTTATAGTATTTTTTTTTTAAATTTCACTACAGATCAGATCAGATCATATCAATCCTATGGTAGAAAAAATATTTTTTTCTTCAACTGGTATTAGAGCTACATTTATAGTTCTTTAGATTAGATTTTGATCTAATTTTTAATTTATTTATAATTTGATATGCATGATTTCATAGATTACATGAGATGTAATTAGATCTGAAATTAGTAGATTAATTAGAAAAATTAATATATGCAATATATGACATGAATGTCTGAACTAGTTTTATTGTTCTATGCAATAGATTCTTTAGAATAATTTTTTCTTTGATATGATCAATTAGAATTTTATTTTTAGATGTTATATTAGATATAATCATATCTGAAACATGCATGTGATAGTTTAAATTTGATACATAAGATGTATGCAAAATATGTATTAGTTAGATCTTCAATTATATATGTGATATATGATTTAAATCTAACTGTTTCTGTAGTGTAAATATAATTTTTGATTAAGGAATTATCCTTGACCGTCTGATCATAAGAATAAGAAGGATTTAAAGTTCCTCTCTTTCCATTCGATGGGATGCTCTCATGGCATGTAGAGGTGCTGCACGTCTATCCTTAATCAAAAATCATTTTTTAATTTCCTGTAAAATCCTAGATCCTAAAATCCTAGGATTGTTTAATGCATATTTCTTTTATAAACCCTGAACTTAACTAAGAATTAAGTTTATGAAATTAATTAGATCTAAAAATTATGAATTTTTATATCTAAGAGATTGTCATAAAATATAGGTTCGAATATGGATAGCTCAATTAGGTCTAGCAGTTGATCAAACCAAAATAAGTGTTAGTTAGATGGGATCAAGAGTACTTAGATTTGATCAGCCCAATAGAATTAAGTTTGGGTCATGGTCGATTCACAGTCACATGTGGTCAACTAAGTTAAGACCTAATTTAGCTCCGTGGTTCAAACCTAGATTGTAGGTTAATTCAATCGATTCTGATTTGATAATTTGGTGTCTAAGATAAGTTTGGCAGATACGACTGATTGATTTTTGATTAGAAGCTACTCGATCTAAATGCATTCACGTCGAGTTAATGGCATATCCCTTCCACTAGTCTCACTTATCTGGCCATTTGGATCGATCCAGTTCTAGTTTGAGGTGGCTAATAATTCGAGCTAACCCATGCCACTAGGTTAGTTATAATTATTATAACTAAGTTAAGTCAAGTCTAAGAAACCTAAATTAAATCTTTCTAAGAAAATATTAAGTCATAGGTCTTCCACCATTGTAGATGTGCAGGCCCTTTTCGGGGTTAATTATTCTCGACTAAATACAGTGGTTTAGTTGTACTAGGAAGACGCAATCATATCTATTAGGCATTGGATGCTTTGGATTGGAGGATAGGTTGGGCTTAATATTCTGAATATAGTGAGGGATCCAATCAGAAATCCAATTCATGCAAATGGTGGGTTTGACTTAACTAAGGAGTGGAGCAATATTCTGAGCATGGTGAGCTTCATGAATTAGAGATCAGGTTTGGGTGCACCATGATTAAAAAGAGTTACCCACTCATCGATTGACCCATCATCAATAACTGTTAGGTAAGATGGTGAGCTAGTCGATGGGATTGTACCACCCACTAGAAATCTATGATCACAGAGATTTTTGCATCTCTATCAAAAAAGTGTAGGAATCTGGGAAAATAGTGGGAGCCTAATTTATTTAAAAATAAAACCCCTAAATAAATTGATTGAGTCTAATTATAAAGTCTAACTAGAAACTTTGACTCTCTACAAGAAAATATCTGCATCAAACTCACTAGCCCGAATTCTAAACACCCATAGACTGATCGAACCAAATTATAAGGATTGGCTAAGAAATTTCAAAATTATTTTGGGTTCGAAAAAGCTTATCTATGTACTAGACCAGGACCCCCCACTTTACCAGCCCATCTAACCACTGAACAGAGAGTGTCTCTAGAGAAGTGGACGAACGATGATAACAAAGCAAGGTACTACATGTTGGGCTCAATGTCTGATGAGTTGCAGTGCCAACATAAAGACATCAAGACTGCTCACCAAATATTGGCTCACCTGCAAGAGTTGTTTAGTGAACAAAGTTGTGCAATGCACTACCAAGTCTCCAGGAGACTATTCAAGGCTCAAATACATGATGAGCAGTTAGTCCAAGATCATTATTTGATAATGATCAAGAATCTAGAAGAGCTTGAGAAGCTTGGTATTATATTGGATAAGGACATACAAATTGATGTGATCCTACAATCCTTGATTGATGCATATGGGCAGTTCATACGCATCAATCATGAACTTCCATATGCATAAACTGTAATGTACTTTGGCTAAACTTATGAATATGCTGGTTACTACTGAGCTTTCAAAGAAAGGTTCAAAGGGCTCAGATCTTGCTGTGGAGTGGACTTCCTCCAAAAGAAAGTCTTTTGGAAAGAAGAAGAAGTCTATGAAAAAGCAGAAGGTAGAAGGTGGGAAGAGGAAAAAGGAAGAACCGAAGAAAAAAGCTGCTAACAAAGAAAAATATTTTCATTACAACACAACGGCCATTAAAAGCAGAACTGCCATTTATACCTAGCCAGTCTGAAGAACAAGACGGTCGATCCTTTTGGAGGTATGCTCGTCATTGAAACTAACCTTATGATTTCTTCTGCATCTAGTTGGGTGCTTGACTCTGGTTCTAGTGCTCACTTGTGCACTTCCATTCAAGGTCTTGAGGAGGGCAAGAGGCTAAGAGATAGTGAGATGTTCTTGTGCATTGAAAATGGAGCAAAAGTTGTTGTAGTCGTCATGGGAATCTACCCTCTTCGACTACCATCGGGATTAGTTTTCATTCTTAGGGACTATTATTTTGTACCTGCAGCAAGCAAAAATTTGATTTTTTATTTCTTATTTAGCACAAGAAAGTTATGTAATTAGCTTCTTTAAGGACTACTGTACTATTCTTTTTTAAAGAAATAAAATTGCAAGTGATTTCTTAATTAATGATCTCTACTAGTTACATATTGATGTCTCTGTGTTTAATGTCAAACAAAATGTGAATGCCATAGGATCTATACGACCTAGGGATAATTTAAATGAAAAGTATCTATGGCACCTTAGGCTAGGTCATATAGTGGAAGATAGGATTAATAAATTGAAAAAATCCAAACTAATGGGTCAGTTGACTTCTAAGTCATATCCGATTTATAAATCATATCTTCAAGGCAAAATGACCAAGCTACCCTTTATGGGACATGGAGAAAGGGCCACAGACCTACTTGCCCTGGTACATATAGATGTGTGCGACCCATTTGATGTACTGGATAGAGGCTATTATGTCTACTTCATTACCTTTACCAATGATCTATCTCGATATGGGTATATGTACTTGATGTGACACAAGTATGAAGCCTTTAAAAAGTTAAAGAAATTCTAATATAAAATAAAATAATAAATCGAAAGGCTCACTAAGATACCTTGATCAGGTCGAGGAGGTGAATACCTCAGTCCAAAATTTCTAAACTATCTCAAGGATAATGGCATAGTCTTGCAATGGACTCCACCTGGAATGTCTTAACTTAATAGGATTTCAGAATGAAGAAATCGGATCCTATTAGATATGGTCCGATCCATGATGAGCTTCATAAACCTTCCTAAGTTTCTTTGGGGACATAGTTTAATGACAAGTATATATCTACTGAATAGGGTTCCATCTAATCACACCATATGAAATATGACATGGTAAGAAATCAAGTCTGAGTCACCTCAAAATTTAGGATTGTCTGGTTCATGTCAAGAGATAATAGGTGGACAAATTAGAACATGGGTTCTTTAGAGCTCGGTTCATAGGATATTCTAAAAAGTCATTAGGATATTATTTCTATCTTTCAAAAGACCATAATGTGATTATAAGTCGACATGCAATTTTTCTTGAAAAATAATTTGTTCAGAATGGTGGCATCGAGAGATAGATTAGGCTCGAGGTGAAAATCTCCAAAGAGCAACAAGCTAAGGAACCTATGGAACCCAGTCAGTCTCAATCGAACCAAACACAATCTCCTCCATCTCGTAGGTCAAGTAGGATTTTCCATCCTCCAGAGAGGTACTTAAATAGTATTTAAAAGGATGTAGAGAAAATGTTCCTTACAGGAAATAGGATTTGTTGCTCCAAGAATTGATTTTGATGATTACAAAATATTTGAGGGGATACTAATAATTTTAGCTTGGAAAAAGATCAATTATGTATTTCAGGTTCAATAAAAAATTTCAAGTTTATTAAAGAAATATGAAGAGGGGCAAAATTATAATTTCATAAAGTTTGAAATCAAGAAAATTTATTTCAAAAGCCTCAAGAATAAGTACAGAACATTTCTAATCTTTCGAAAGTAGTTTCACAAATTTTGAATGTTAGAATTGAAAGAAAACAAGTTTGAATAAAAGGGTCGACCCTTGGGTTGACCCCTGCTAAATAGGACAGAATGGCATGCCATTTTTGAATAGCACACTCAAAGGGGACAACTTTAGGGTCAACCCCTGTGCCAGAGGTCGAACCCTGTACCCAAAGGGGATGACCTTAGGGTCGACTCCTGTGCTAGAGGTCGACCCTGTTGAAGGGAAATCCTGATTTCCCGGTCCAGGTTCGTCCAGATCTAATTAGATCAAGAGATATATTTCAAAATTTTTTCTCTTGATCTTAATCAGATCTTCATATGTTTCAGATCTGATTCTTATTATTTTAATAAATAAAGTAAAATAAGATAAATTAAATCTAATTTAATTTACCTGATTTGGGTAATCCTATTACCCTGTAGATGATCCTGATTGCAGCGGAAGGTTCTGGATCTTAGCCACGCAAGCGCCTGGCCTCTACCGGTATCCACTCGGATTGGATCTGGAGAACCTCTTCTTCTCTATCACACCTCCAAAAATCAGATCTGGATCTGATCTGGAGGATCTTCAAAACTCTTTTGAAGATCTGCAGTCGTCCTTTTGCAGCAGCGCAGCCTTCTTGCTTTTGATCGCCTTTCCTTGATCTGAATCGCACCAAACTAAGTCCAAAACCCTTTTGGACGTGGAGAGCAAGGGGAGAAGAGAGTATGGCGTGGAGAAGGAGGGGAGAGGCAGCCTTGGACGTGGGAAATCTCTTTCAATAAGACTTAGACTTGGAATTAGGGTTGGGCGCAGGGTCTTATTTATAGACTAAGCGTGATCCAACTCTTCTTCCTCTCAACCAATCACAACCCTTTGTGAAATCAGATCTAAATCTGATTGGTTGAAAAAGAGACCCCTGGATTCCTCCTTAGAGGGCGCCTAAGACCAGTCAAACTGGATTCTTAGTAGAACTCTAATTGGAATCCTAAAGGGAGGTGGAGTCCTTGTCCAACAAGGACTCCTAGGCGCCTCCTACTTGGGCTCACGCCACCCTTGGCGTGCGCCCTTCTCCTTGCCAGGTTCTGGCAGGGGGACAAGCCCCCACCAGCTCTCCAATAGGTGCATGACATGTGGTCAAAAGGTCAAAGGGTGAATGGTCAACGTTTGACCAGTCAAAGGTAGACTTTTGACCAAAGTCAAAGAACAAGAAATGGCAGGTGACCAAAAATGGCAGGTAATGTCTTACAAATAAGACAACCTATTCTGACTTGGACAACCTCCAGTCAGACCATATGAAGGCCTCTGATTGAGCACAAACTCCTTTGGCTCAGTCAGGACAACTTATTTATGATAGTAAAAGAAGAACGTTAGGTTCAATCGAGTGCTAGCACGATTTCCTTGAACCTAATTGAATCTCATTCAGATCAATTGAACTAGATCAGTTCAATTGATGATCACCAGATTCAAACCCTTGTTTGTGTGACCCAGTTAGGTTCAGTTCTGTATGGTAATGGGATATGTCATGATCTCTATCATAGACATCATCGAAACTCCTTTCGATGGATCAGAACTCTTCTGATTCGAACAGCTAGAATGATCGATCATCTAAATCATTCTAATTGCTCCCAAAATCCACCAGTGACACCTAGCAGTATATGGTGGCAACCCATCAGAGCTGAATGTGAACCTCTTGGTGCAGCTACCTGTGTGATTAAGTTCTTCTATCTTGAGCCCCGATCAGATTAGGGTTAAGGTGAACTCGTCAAACCCTAGTCTCTGTCATATGATGTAATCATTCGATTCAAGTCCAATGTGAAAATCTAAATAGAAACTCTTTCTATTATTTCACTCTACCATGGCCATGGATTTCTGGACTTGATTCTCATGATCATCATAGGGCTGCTCCTCTACCACCGAGGTAGATAGATCCCATCTTGATGCAATCCAGTTCCTACAATGAACATGTCATAGCCAACATACACCTCAGGGTTCCATATGGCTAGGAGACCGAGTAATGGTGTAGTCAAACTATAACACCCTCAAGGTGAACTGCCGATGCATCTCAGGTCAAAGAACCAGACACACTACTGCAGCATCGAGTCAGTCATTGACGAGAAGGTAGACTTCCTAATGACTACTCGAGGTGGTCACGCTCAGTGCCCTCGTTCTCTAACGAGTACCTGTACTCTCGCTCCGGTGTCTCCACACCGTAGACTCAAGACTCATCTACTAAAGAGAAGCGATCGTACACCAACCTTCCGGATCAATCACCATCCTCGTGATGATCCTATGGTCGGGAGCTGTTTATGAGTTAATAATGATTATTCATGTCTTAAATTTTCAACTCTTGAAAATATGAATTATCATTACCATTAACTCAAAGGATGTATCACAGACACTAAATACACATGTGTGATAGAAAATAACCCATTTTATTAATTATAGTCAAAATTACAATTTTGCCCCTAGAAGTGTATTACAAGTGTCAGCCAATTCTGGCTTCTAGGGCACATATATCTAACAATCTCCCACTTGTCCTAAAGCCAATTGGCTACAAGTCTAAGTCCCATCTTCTCAAGGTGGGCTTCGATCTTCTGCTGGCCCAACGGCTTTGTAAGTGGGTCTGCCACATTATCTGTGGAGTTGACTCTCTTGACCTCAACGTAACCTTTCTCAAGGTAATCGCGGATGAGATGATATCGCCGCTCAATGTGCTTGGACTTCTGGTGAGACCTCGGCTCCTTAGCAAGGGCTATGGCGCCATTGTTGTCGCAGTAAAGAGGAATGGCATCTGATGGCATTACTCCAATTTCTGCAGCAAACTTCTTGTACCAGAACGCTTCCTTTGCAGCCTCTGATGCAGCTATATATTCTGCTTCCATGGTGGAATCTGCTATCACAGTTTGCTTGGAACTCTTCCAGCTGACAGCTCCACCATTGCACACAAACAGACTTCCAGATGTCGACTTTCGATCATCTATATCGGACATGAAGTCCGAGTCTGTGTATCCCTGAACTTGGAGTTCTCCATTACCAAAGACCAACATCATATCCTTAGTTCTTCTCAAGTACTTAAGGATACATTTCACAGAAGTCCAGTGTTCTTCACCTGGATTTGACTGATATCTGCTTGTGACACTCACAGCATGGGCTATATCAGGTCGTGTACATAGCATGGCATACATGAGGCTCCCTATTGCAGAAGCATAAGGGATCTTGCTCATGCGTTCTATTTCCTCAGGTGTGCTGGGGCACATCTTCTTGGAAAGATGAATACCATGTCTGAAGGGTATTAATCCCCTCTTAGAGTTTTCCATACTAAACCTCTTTAGTACTTCCTCTATGTACATCTTCTGTGAAAGTCCTAGCATCCTATTCGGTCTATCCCTATAGACCTTAATTCCTAGAATAAAGGATGCTTCACCTAGGTCTTTCATGGAGAATTCCTTAGACAACCACATCTTGACTGATGTCAACATGGGAATATCATTCCCAATAAGGAGGATGTCATCCACGTACAATACGAGGAAGACAACAGCGCTCCCACTGACCCTTTTGAAAACACATGGTTCCTCTTCGTTTTTGATGAAACCAAACTTTTTGATCACATCATTGAAACGAGTGTTCCAGCTCCGAGATGCTTGCTTAAGTCCATATATGGACCTTTGCAGCTTGCAAACCTTGTGATCAGTATCACTGGATGTGAAACCTAGCGGCTGTTCCATATAGATATCTTCCTCAAGATATCCATTTAGGAATGCCGTTTTCACGTCCATTTGCCATATTTCATAATCGAAATAGGCTGCAACAGCAAGCAATGTGCGGATGGATTTTAGCATAGCTACCGGGGAAAAGGTATCCTGATAGTCAATGCCTTCACGTTGACTATAACCTTTTGCCACCAGTCTAGCCTTGAATGTCTCCACATTCCCATCTGCACCAATCTTTCTCTTGAAGATCCATTTACACCCAATAGGTACTATACCTTCTGGTGGATCTACCAAGGTCCAGACTTGGTTTGAGTGCATCGAGTCGATCTCTGACTTCATTGCCTCAAGCCATTTCTCGGAGTCGATATCTGATATCGCCTCGTTGTAGGTTTTGGGATCATCACCATGAGCACCATTACCTATGAGGAACATTTCCTCTACGTCCTCTGAAATAATACCTAAGTATCTTTCAGGGGGACGGGAAACTCTTTCCGATCTACGAGGTGGAGGAGGTAGTGTTCTTATTGGCTCAACCTGATTTGGTTCCACTTGGTCCTTAGCTCTTTCTGCTTGTGAGACTTTCTCATCAAGCTTAATCTGCTTTCCAATGCCACTATCTTGAATAAACTATTTTTCAAGAAATATGGCATGTCGACTCACAATCACATTGTGGTCTTCTGGAATGTAGAAATAGTATCCTAATGACTCTTTAGGATATCCTATGAATCGAGCTCTAAAGGACCTAAACTCTAACTTGTCCGCTTGTTGTCTTTTGACATAAGCCGGACAACCCCAAATTCTGAGATGACTCAGACTTGGTTTCTTACCGTGCCATATCTCATACGGTGTGGTAGGAACGGTTTTAGAGGGAACCCTATTCAGTAAATAGATTGAAGTTAATAATGAATGTCCCCAAAGAAAATCTGGGAGGTCTGTGAAGCTCATCATGGATCGAACCATATCCAATAGAGTCCGATTTCTCCGTTCTGAAACCCCGTTGAGTTGAGGTGTTCCTGGTGGAGTCCATTGAGAGACTATGCCATTTTCCTTAAGATAGTCTAGGAATTCCCGGCTAAGGTATTCACCTCCTCGATCTGATCGAAGAACCTTAATGGGTTTTCCAGTTTGTTTTTCTACTTCATGTCTGAATTCTTTGAACTTTTCAAAGGCTTCAGACTTATGTCTCATAAGATACACATACCCATACCTAGACAGATCATCGGTAAAGGTAATGAAGTAGACAAAATTGCCTCTAGCCGGCACATCGAATGGGCCGCACACATCAGTATGTACTAGGGCAAGGAGATCTGTGGCCCTCTCCCAATGTCCAACAAAAGGGAGTTTAGTCATTTTGCCTTGAAGACAAGATTCACAAGTTGGATATGACTCAAAAGTCAATGGACTCAATAGCCCATTTTTCTCCAATTTGTTAATCCTATCTTCTGCTATATGACCTAATCTCAGGTGCCATAGATATCTGTCGTTTGGACTATCCCTAGGTCGTTTGGCATTCACGTTTTGCTCGAATAATGAGCATACCTCCAGAAGGACCTTCCTTCTTGTTCTTCAGGGTGGCCAGGTAAGTAGGGCAGTTCCGCTTCCAATGGCCGTCGCTGTTGCAATGGAAACACTTTCCTTTGCCATCGACCTTCTTCTTCGGTTCTGCCTTCTTCTTCTTTGATCCTTCTACCTTTTGCTTTTTCACAGACTTCTTTTTCTTTCCATAAGACTTTCTTTTGGAAGAAGTCCGTTCCATAGCAAGAACTGAGCCTTTAGAACCTTTCATAGAAAGCTCAGCGGTAACCAGCATATTCATCAACTCGGCCAAGGAATTTCTGAAGTTTATGCATGTGGTAATTCATGATGAATTGCCCATATGCATCAGTCAAGGATTGCAGAATAATATCATTCTGCAAGTCCAAGTCCAACTTCACACCGAGCTTCTCAAGCTCTTCCATGTCCTTGATCATTGTCAGACAGTGATCTTGGACTGACTGCCCATCACGCATCTTAGCCTTAAAAAGTCGTTTCGTGACTTGATATTTGGCTGCGCGACTCTGTTCACCAAACATCTCCTGCAGGTGAGCCAACATTTGGCGAGCAGTCCCGATATCTTCATGTTGGCGCTGGAGCTCATCAGACATCGAGCCCAACATGTAGTATCTGGCCTTATTGTCTTCGTCAATCCATTTTTCCAGAGACGCTCTCTGTTCAGTGGATGGACGAGCTGGTAAGGTGGGAGGGTCCTGGTCCAAAACATGTGTTAACTTCTCTGAACCCAAAACAATTTTGTAGTTCCTGAGCCAATCTTTATAATTGGGTCCAGTCAGTCTATGTGTGTCTAGGATACGTGCCAGTGGGTTGGACGCAGACATTTTCCTGTAGAGAGTCAAAGATTCTAGTTAGATACTGTAATTTTGACTTGACCAATTTGTTTAGGGATTTTATTTTTAAACAAATTAGCTCCCACTATTTTCTCGGATCCCTACACTCCCTTTGTAGAGATGCGAAAATCTCCGCGATTGATGATTTCTAGTGGGTGGTGCGGTCTCACCAACTGACTCATCACCTCACCTAACAGTTATTGGTGATGGGTTAGCCAATGAGTGAACAACTCTTGTTCAATGATTCTCTAATCATGGTGCACCCAAACTTGGTCTCTAATTCATGAATCTCACCGTATCCGGAATATTGATCCACTCCTTAGTTAAGTCAGACCCACCATTTGCATAGACTGGGTTCCTAATTGGGTCTCTCACCGTATCCAGAATATTGAGCCCAACTCATCCTCCAGCCCATAGCATCCAATGCCTAATAGACATGGTTGCGTCTTCCCGGTGCAACTGAGCCACTGTATCCAGCCGAGAACAATCAACCCCGGGAAGGGCCCGCACGTCTACAATGGTGGAAGACCTCGGACTTAATCTTTTCTTAGGGAGAATTGATTCAGGTCTCATTAAACTAGACTTGGCTTAGTCATAACAATTATGACTAACCTAGTGGCATGGGTCAGCTCGGATTATTGACCACCTCAGATCAGAACTGTGTCAACAGATATGGCCAGGTAAGTGAGACCGGTGGAAGGAATATGCCGTTAACTCGCACAAGAACGCATTCAGGTCGAGTAGCTTCCAATTAAAAACCAGTCGGTCGTCTATGCCAAACTTACCTTAGACACCAAATTGTTGAACCAGAACCAATTGGGTTAGCCTACAATCCAGACTCTAACCTCTGAGCCTAATTAGGTCTTGCTTGATCGTGACTCGATCTTGACCCAGACTTAATCCTATTAGGCTGGTCAATTTAAGCATTGTTGATCCCATCTAACCAACTCTTGATTCGGTTTGATCAACCGCTTAGACCTAATTGAGCTACCCAAGCCCGAACCCAGTATTATGAATATGTCTTAGATCTGAAATTCTCAATTTTAGACCTAATTAATATTCCATAAACTTAATTCTTAATTAAGTAGGGTTCATAAACAAAATATGCACAATAAATCCTAGGGTTTCAGGATCTAGGGTTTTGCAGAAAGTAAGTTTTGGGTTTCTGATTAAGGACGAACACGCAGCACCCCTACACATCATAAGAACACCCCATCGAATGGGAAGAGAGGGCCTTTAAACCCTTCTTCGTTCTTATGACCGGACGGCCAAGAGGAACGCCTTAATCAGGAACATTCAATACTACAAAACAATATCAGATCTATATCATATATCTCATATATAAAGTAGATCTAATCAAGGCATATTTTGCATACATCTCATGTATCATAATCATGCATGTTTTCAGATCTAAATTATCTCATAATAATCTGAAAAATTAGATTTAAATTGATCTAATCAAAATAAATTCTAATCTAGACAATTATGTAGAACTATTCTACAACTAGTCTAGTCATGCATCTATCATATCTCATATGATATTTAAAATTAAATAATTTTTATTTGCTGTTTATCAGATGTTATTATAACACTTATAATATCAGAAAATAGTAAATAAGAAGATCTAAAATATGATTTAATCATATTAAATCAAAGACATGCAAAACTATTCTATAGAACTATTCTATTCTAGAACTAGTCATGCATATCTTCATGTTCTTAGATCCAAATCATTTAATTTTAATTTTTTTTGATTTCAGATCTGATCACATCTCATGTGACATCTGAAATCACTTTATTTTTTAATTAAAATAAAATTAAAATTAGATCTAAACAATTTTAGAACCATGGCTCTGATACCAGTTGAAGGGAAATCCTGATTTCTCGGTCCAGGTTCGTCCAGATCTGATTAGATCAAGAGATATATTTCAAAAATTTTCTCTTGATCTTAATCAGATCTTGATATGTTTCAGATCTGATTCTTATTATTTTAATAAATAAAATAAAATAAGATAAATTAAATCAAATTTAATTTACCTGATTTGGGTAATCCTATTACCCTGTAGATGATCCTGATTGCAGCGGAAGGTTCTGGATCTTAGCCACGCAAGCGCCTGGCCTCTACCGGTATCCACTCGGGTTGGATCTGGAGATCCTCTTCTTCTCTATCACACCTCCAAAAATCAGATCTGGATCTGATCTGGAGGATCTTCAAAACTCTTTTGAAGATCTGCAGTCGTCCTTTTGCAGCAGCGCAGCCTTCTTGCTTTTGATCGCCTTTCCTTGATCTGAATCGCACCAAACTAAGTCCAAAACTCCTTTTGGACGTGGAGAGCAAGGGGAGAAGAGAGTATGGCGTGGAGAAGGAGGGGAGAGGCAGCCTTGGACGTGGGAAATCTCTTTCAATAAGACTTAGACTTGGAATTAGGGTTGGGCGCAGGGTCTTATTTATAGACTAAGCGTGATCCAACTCCTTCTTCCTCTCAACCAATCACAACCCTTTGTGAAATCAGATCTAAATCTGATTGGTTGAAAAAGAGACCCCTGGATTCCTCCTTAGAGGGCGCCTAAGACCAGTCAAACTGGATTCTTAGTAGAACTCTAATTGGAATCCAAAAGGGAGGTGGAGTCCTTGTCCAACAAGGACTCCTAGGCGCCTCCTACTTGGGCTCACGCCACCCTTGGCGTGCGCCCTTCTCCTTGCCAGGTTCTGGCAGGGGGACAGGCCCCCACCAGCTCTCCAATAGGTGCATGACATGTGGTCAAAAGTCAAAGGGTGAATGGTCAACGTTTGACCAGTCAAAGGTAGACTTTTGACCAAAGTCAAAGAACAAGAAATGGCAGGTGACCAAAAATGGCAGGTAATGTCTTACAAATAAGACAACCTATTCTGACTTGGACAACCTCCAGTCAGACCATATGAAGGCCTCTGATTGAGCACAAACTCCTTTGGCTCAGTCAGGACAACTTATTTATGATAGTAAAAGAAGAACGTTAGGTTCAATCGAGTGCTAGCACGATTTCCTTGAACCTAATTGAATCTCATTCAGATCAATTGAACTAGATCAGTTCAATTGATGATCACCAGATTCAAACCCTTGTTTGTGTGACCCAGTTAGGTTCAGTTCTGTATGGTAATGGGATATGTCATGATCTCTATCATAGACATCATCGAAACTCCTTTCGATGGATCAGAACTCTTCTGATTCGAACAGCTAGAATGATCGATCATCTAAATCATTCTAATTGCTCCCAAAATCCACCAGTGACACCTAGCAGTATATGGTGGCAACCCATCAGAGCTGAATGTGAACCTCTTGGTGCAGCTACCTGTGTGATTAAGTTCTTCTATCTTGAGCCCCGATCAGATTAGGGTTAAGGTGAACTCGTCAAACCCTAGTCTCTGTCATATGATGTAATCATTCGATTCGAGTCCAATGTGAAAATCTAAATAGAAACTCTTTCTATTATTTCACTCTACCATGGCCATGGATTTCTGGACTTGATTCTCATGATCATCATAGGGCTGCTCCTCTACCACCGAGGTAGATAGATTCCATCTTGATGCAATCCAGTTCCTACAATGAACATGTCATAGCCAACATACACCTCAGGGTTCCATATGGCTAGGAGACCGAGTAATGGTGTAGTCAAACTATAACACCCTCAAGGTGAACTGCCGATGCATCTCAGGTCAAAGAACCAGACACACTACTGCAGCATCGAGTCAGTCATTGACGAGAAGGTAGACTTCCTAATGACTACTCGAGGTGGTCACGCTCAGTGCCCTCGTTCTCTAACGAGTACCTGTACTCTCGCTCCGGTGTCTTCACACCGTAGACTCAAGACTCATCTACTAAAGAGAAGCGATCGTACACCAACCTTCCGGATCAATCACCATCCTCGTGATGATCCTATGGTCGGGAGCTGTTTATGAGTTAATAATGATTATTCATGTCTTAAATTTTCAACTCTTGAAAATATGAATTATCATTACCATTAACTCAAAGGATGTATCACAGACACTAAATACACATGTGTGATAGAAAATAACCCATTTTATTAATTATAGTCAAAATTACAATTTTGCCCCTAGAAGTGTATTACAAGTGTCAGCCAATTCTGGCTTCTAGGGCACATATATCTAACAGACCCCTGGGGTCAACCTCTGCTATTCTGTAGGTCAAAAATATAGAACATTACATTTTCTGTTCTGTGCCACAAAGGTCAACTCCAGGGGTCGACCCCTGCAATGGAAAGTTTGCAACGGTTAGTTTTTCAATCCATTTTAAATGCATTTAATGCTCATTTATGGCTCTCTAATGATTCCAAACTTACCCAATTCACTCTCTAGCACCTATTGAAGATATAAAGACTTTTAAAAAGAGGGAATATATAAGAGAAATCAAGCATTCATTTCAACCCTAGCCAAAAGCCCTCTTCAAGCAAAAGAAGCATTCATTTCAAGTTCACCAACCCCTCAAAAGCTTATTCAAGTCTTCAACAACTTTGAGGGTAATCAGAAAAACTTCTTCCTTAGTTGTGTAATGAGTTTTTAACATGTTATTTACTCATTAAAGAGATTAACTTTGTATTTCATTGTTGTTAACACTCATACTCTATTTTATTATTTTGATTTAAGTTTTAATGGTTCCAAAACTTAGAACGATTGATTTGAACCTTAAATTGTATTGTATAGGATTGGCTTGTACCCAAACAATAACTGTTCTAGCTTAGGATAGCTAGGGTCAGAGAGTTTTGACATTGTATTCAATTTGATAAGGATAGTGGATTGAAATTCCCAAATAGGAGCTTGGAGAGTGGATGTAGGTGTAAGGTTAGCACTGAACTACTATAAATCTTATTTCTTTGTGGTGTGCTTATTTATCTTCTATCTTCATTCTCTTATTTTCTTGCTCTCTTGCTACTTATTTCTTTACTTCACTTAAGTCACCCACTATACATTACTTGCTTATCATTGCATAATCCTTGTTATTCTAAATTAGCTCTAAAATTTTAAAAACTCAATTCAACCCCCCCCCCCCCTCTCCTAGGTTACATAGCTAGACAATAAATAGTATTAGAGCCTAATGCTCTAGCCCTATTTTGATTTAACCATCAAGAGCTAAAGATCTATGGCAACCCAAGTCGGTATCTCACTAGCTGAGGGGCAATCTGCAAACCGACCTTCATTTTTCAATGAATCAAACTATACCTATTGAAAAGCTCAGATGAGAATTTTCATTCAAGTACTTGACTGTGATATGTAGAGTATCATAATTAATAGACCACACACCCACTAAATTGATTGATGGTGTTGAATCAACCAAATTCAAAAGAGAATGGGATAAGGTTGATAAGAAAATGGTTCGGTCAATGCTAAAATCATGAATATTTTATATTATACTTTAGATGCTAATGAATTCAATCATATTTCAACATGCATGTCAGTCAAGAAAATATGGATTAGGTTAGAAGTAACACATGAAGGCACCAATCAAGTCAAAGAGTAAAAAATTAACATGCATGCACATAAATATAAACTCTTTAAAATGAAGCATGATGAATCAATAACTAAAATATTTACTAAATTTATGGATATTATAAATTATTTTAAAAGTCTTGACAAGTCTTATTCTAATTGTGATCTTGTAAGAAAGATTCTTAGATCTTTACCAAGGATATAAAAAGCTAAAGTGACCGCGATTCAAGAAGCCAAGGATTTGAACATCTTGCTTTTGAAGGAGCTTCTAGGATTGCTTATGACACATGAGCTAAGTATGAAATAACATCAAGAAGAAGAGTCAAGAAGAAGAAAATAATCACCCTCAAATCTACTATTCAATAAGAAAAGAATTGAATCAAATAGAAGATGATGAACAAGATGAAGAGTTAGCCCTTATCACTAGAAAGTTCAAGAGATTTTTGAAAACAAAATAAGGAATGAGGAGAAGGCCACCAACAAAAAGGGAGCATAATAAAGAGAAGGATAAGGAGCAGCCTCTCATATGCTACGAATGCAAGAAGTCGGGGCTTTACATCAAAATGTCCACAACTCAAGAAGGCCCTTAAGAAATTCAAGAAAAAGACTATGGTAACTACATGGAGTGACAGCAATGACTCAAGATCCGAATAAGAAGAATCTCATGAACAAGCTAACTTGTGCCTTATGGCACATGAAAATGAAGTAAATGCTAAAATTTTTAATGACTTTACCTTTGAAGAACATCAAGAAGCTTTCTATCATTTAGTAGATAATTTAAAGAAATTAGGGGTTAAGAATAAAGAACTTAAGTTAAAGAATCAATCCTTACTAAAAGAAAATAAAATCATTTCAAATGAAAAACTTGCTTTAACTTAAGAAAATCTAAACTTGAAAAATAAAATTGTAAAGTTAAAATCAATGGTAGAAAAATTTACTTTAAGCTCAAACAAACTATAAATGATTCTTGAAAATCAAAAAGCCATTTATGATAAAGCCGATCTTGACTACAATCCTTTAAAAAAATAAAAATTTTTGAAAAATATTTTTATAAATTCATCAAGCAATAAGTTTTCAAATGTTACTTACATTAAACATGATAAAGTAGGATATAAATCTTATACATATTTTTCTAGTAAATCTAAAAATTCAAATGTAAAGAAGATATGGATTCCAAAAGGAACCATTGTGACTAACCATAAAGGATCCAAGAAAACTTGGGTACCTAAAGTGAAGACTTGATTTTGTGTGTAGGTGTATCTTGCATGCTAAGAAATGAATCAAAAATGGTATCTTGATAGCGGGTGCTCAAGATACATGATCGGTGATGAATCCCAATTCATCACTCTCGATGCAAAGGATGGAGGGGTGGTCACCTGGCAAAGAAAAGATCATCGGTATATGTAATATTAGTATCACTTCCTCCAAATATATTAAAAATATTTTATTAGTAGATGGTTTTAAATATAATCTCTTAAGCATTAGTCAATTATGTAACAAAGGTTATTAAGTCATTTTTGAATCTTCTTTATGTATTGTAACTAATCCCAATGATGATGGCATTAAATTTATTAGGCATAAGCATGGTAATATTTATATGGTAGATTTGAATAATCTTTTCCTGATAAACATACAATGTCTAGTAGCCATGAATGCCAAAATTAATGAGGCTAGTTGGCTTTGGCACCGTACATGCATTCTCTTTCAAAGCTTATTAAAAAAGAATTAGTTACTAACTTATCTAAATTAAATTTTGAAAAAGATAAAATTTATGATACTTACCAATTAGGTAAGTAAACTAGAGTTTCATTTAAGTCAAAAAATATAGTTTCAACTTCTAGACCATTGAAATTATTGCACATGAATTTATTTTAATCTACTAGAACTATTAGTTTAGGTGGCAAACAATATGATTTTGTAATTATCGATCATTTTTCATATTTCACATGGATTTTCTTTTTGGCATATAAAGATGAAACTTTTCATATTTTTTCAAAGTTTTGTCAAAAAATGATAAATAAAAAGGAATTTTTAATTCAAGATATTCAAAGTGATCATAGAATCAAATTTAAAAACCAAGATTTTAAAAATTTTATGATGAAAAAGATATATACCATAATTTTTTAGCACCTAGGACATCCCAATAAATGGGGTAGTAGAAAGAAAAGTAGAACTCTAGAAGAAATGATCCGTATCATGCTATATGAAAGCAACCTCCCAAGATACTTTTGGATAGAAGCAATCAACATGGCATGTTACATTTTAAATCATGCCCTAATTAGACCAATCTTGAAGAAAACACCCTATGAGCTTTGAAAATGAAGAAAACTAAACATTGCATATTTTCTTATTTTTGGTTGTCGATGTTTTATTTTGAATAATGGTTAAAAAAGATTAGAAAATTTTGATGCAAAATCCGTTGAAGCTATCTTTCTTGAATATTCATTTTCTAGTAAAGCATTTAGAGTTTTCAATAAAAGAACTTTAGTAGTAGAAGAGTCAATACATGTTGTATGTGATGAGACTAATGATCTTTCATCGAGAAAGAGTGAAGGTATTGATGATGCAGGATCTCTTATAGAAGGGATGAATGAGCTCACTCTAAAGGACTCAATAATTCAAAATGAAGAAGAACATGAGACCAAATAAGAGGATGAAGGTGAAGAACAACAAGAACAATCTCAAGGTATAAATGATCTTCCAAGAGAATGGAGGTATAACCACGATCATCCTAAAGAACTAATTATTGGTGATCCTATTGATGGGATAAGAACTCGCTCTTCACTTTGAGATATATGTATTCATTTTGCATTTATTTCACATTTTGAATCTAAAACCATAGATGAAGCTGAAAAGATTATAACTGGATAAATACAGTGCAAGAAGAGCTAAATCAATTTGAAAGAAATAATGTATAGAATTTAGTTTCAAGACCTAAAAATCATCCTATAATTGGTACAAAATGGGTATATAGAAATAAATTGGATGAAAAATGAAATGTAGTTAAAAATAAAGCAAGATTGGTTGCAAAGGGATATAACCAAGAATAGAAAATTGATTTTATTGAACCTTTATACCAATTGCTAGATTAGAAGCAGTCAGACTTTTACTTGTTTATGCTTACTTTATTAACTTTTAGTTATTTCAAATGGATGTTAAAAGTATTTTTCTTAATAGATATATTGTTGAAGAAGTATATGTAGAACAATCTCCTAATTTTGAAAATCATGTCTTTCTAAATCATGTTTACAAATTAAATAAATCTCTATATGGACTAAAACAAGCACCTAGGGCTTGATATGAAAGGTTAAGTAAGTTTTTGCTTAATAATGATTTTTCAAGATGAAATGTTGATGCTACCATTTTCATTGAAAGAAATCATAATAATATTTTAATAATATAAATATATGTTGATGATATCATATTTTGTTCTACTAATGAAACTCTATTTCAAGATTTTGCTAAGCTCATACAGGAGGAGTTCAAGATGAGCATGATGGATGAACTTACATTCTTCCTCGGACTTCAAATCAAACAAACAAACAAAGGGATCTCCATCAATCAAAGCAAGTACATAAGAGAGCTACTAAAAAGATTTAGGATAGAGAGCTCCAAAGCTATTAGTGCCCCCATAAGCCCATCATGTAAGCTTGATAAGGATGAAGGTGGTAAAAGTGTTGATTTAAAACTTTATAGAGGTATGATTGGTTCTTTATTGTATCTTATTGCTAGTAGACCAAATATAATGTTTAGTATTTATTTATGTACTTACTTTTAATCAAATCCAAAAGAATCATATTTAAATGCTGTTAAAAGAATACTGAAATACCTAAAAGAAACTCAAATCTTAGGATTATGGTTTTCTAAGAACTCATCAATTGACTTAATAGGATATTCGGATGTAGACTTTATTGTATGTAAACTAGATAGAAAAAGCACTAGTGAAACTTACCAATTTCTTGGAGTTAACTTAATCTCATCGTTTAGCAAGAAGCAAAATTCGGTGGCATTATCTATGGCCAAGATCGAATATATTGTAGTCAAAAGTTATTGTGCACAAATCTTGTGGATTAAGCAATAACTAAAGGACTTTAGCATCAAATTTAACAAAATTCTCATATGATGTGATAATACTAGTACCATCAATTTAACTAAAAATCTAATTCAATACTTTGGATCAAAACACATGGAGATAAGACATCATTTTATAAAAAAATATGTTCAAAATAATAATATAATTCTTGATTTTGTTTGTACTGAAAGATAATTGGCTGATATTTTTACTAAATCCTTAAGTGAGGATAGATTTTATGAGATTAGGAGAGAATCAGGAATCCTTGATCCATGAGCTTAAGTACCTTTTTGATTCCAAGTTTCTTTTTGTCTAAATTTCTTTAAACTAAGTCTTGAGCATACCTCTCATTTTTCTATCATTAAAAGCTCAAATCCACTCTTTCTATGATCAATCTTTTGAATGGCATCCTTCCCTTTAAATCCAATTTTTTTTCTAATTTTTTTCATTATTATATTAAATTTTTTTGAGCCATGGACCGACCCAAGGGCAAAATTGAAACTTTTTTATTAATTCTCTTAGGCAACTTCTTTAAATGGGAAAATGGCGGCCAAACAAGCTGACCCCTTTCTAAATCTCCTATTCACTATTCAACCGAGCCAAACCCCCCTTCCTCTCCACTCCCTCAATGGCAAAAATTCATCAAACTCTTTCATCCCAATGAGTTCTCCTCTCTAAATCACCCCTAAAGAAGTCAAAGCCCTTTCCATTTCCTCTCATTTTAGGTGGATTCAAGGTTCCAAGCAAACCCTTGTCTCAAAACCCATTTCTCCAATCATCGGCTACTCTACTTCTAATCCTCCCTCTTCCTCTAAAAACCTCTTCCATTCTTCCTCTCCTTGAGTCTCTTGAGTCGGATTCAAGCTTCTCTTGCTTGGAATGGCCCCAAAAATGAAGTTGCCATAAAGGAAAAAATTAGTCCATGGCATGGAAGAAGAAGAAAGAAGGAAAAGGATGGCTCCCGCATCTTCTCTAGCTCCAACCCCTGCTTTTGGACTAGTTCCTGCACCGTCACCATCTCCACTCAGCCTGAGCAAGGTACCCATCTTTGATCGTAAGGTTGAACCCAGTAAGAATATTGATTTTACATTTTATGAGAAAGAAGGGTTCATAGTGGGTTCCAAAATCAAAAGACAGGACTAGAAATTTTATTGTCAGTTAAAAGAGGCTACCTATGTTGATTTGGTGAGGAAATTTTACTTGAACTTGGGATATTTTAATGGAACAGTAAAATCTATGGTGAAGGATGTTGAAATTGCTCTTGATCCAATCCTTTCAGGAGAGATTTTGCATTTACCATGTGTAGGATATACTGGAATGGAGCTTCCCAATAAAGAAGATGGATTTTGAGTTATCTTAGGAAATGGTTTTGTAAGAAGCATGAACAAATTAGATGCAAAACTACTTTTAGTAGAAATGAGTTTCCACCATATGGTCACTAAGTTGCTTGTTCTGAGGAGTGGTAGATATGACCTTCTTTCTGGTAGGAACATCTGCACTATGTTTCATGTGATTTCTTAGACCCTCCTGAACCTCCATGTTTTTATGATTGAAGCCATGAGGGAGACCTTGAATAGATCTAAGGCATATTTGCCTTATGGTATTGCCCTCACTTTGGTATTTAGGAGGTTTGAAATTAGCTTTGAGGAGGAGGCCATTGCGAGATTGTTCTACACTGACACTATCAACCATCACACTCTACACAGAATGGATTTTTCAAAAAATGATAGCGATTGGTCAAAGGGAGCAGAGGAGGAGGAGGTTAGACCAGAGGAGGAAGGACCATCTTTACCTCCCCATGATCGTAGAGCCTCACTAGACATTCAGTTTGTATCAAATCACGAGGTAGGTCTCTCAGAGTTTGTGAGGAGAGATATTCTATTGCCTCAGTCTTGGAGCAGAGCAGATCCCACTATTGTTAGGCTTGCAGATGATCAGCTCTAGACCATTTCCCAACAAGTTGCCACTATTCTACTTGCCAGCAGGGGCACCTCCAATTTTGCTCAGGAGGAGAGATCTCAGACTGACCCCTATCTGATCAGTCAATGGTTCCACACATCACTACACTCTCTCAGATGCTCTCCACCTTGTCGGCTCATTTTGAGCAGCTTGAGGGTTCTATTTTGAGGTTGACTGGGAGAGTTATGGATCTTCAAAGGTAGGTGATGTGGTTAGGGATTTCTTGATCGAGCGAGTTTATTCCTCTGATTTTTGCTTTATCTGCTAAGGATGACAGTCTTCATCATGCCTTGGAAGCTAGGATCGAGTCTTTGAGAGATGAGATCAAGGGATCTAGCAATGTCGTCTCTACTATGATTGATTCTCTCATGTAGTCATTGTCGAGAGCAGTGGGACAGCTTGACTCCATCAGACTTATTCTCCTATCTCAGACTTCATCTTCATTTGCCGCCGAACCTTCCCATCCTCCTATTCGTGCTACTCCGATTCATGCCAATTCCTCTTCTCGAGGTTGAGGCAGACGTGGCCATAGTCATCCTCATGGCCTTGCTCCCAACATTCCTCATGATATCTCTAATTCAGATGCAGATTCTGACTCTAGTGGTTCTAGGAGATTCCATCTTTAGAGTTAGATTAGTCAGCCTTATGTATTTAGGATCTAGCTTATGGCCTTTGTACTTTTTAGCTGATTGTCTCATGGATGGTTTTATTTTTTGGTTATCCATAACTTTTATATGTATTGATAGCCTATCACTCATGACTCCTTAGTATTTTGACATTATGTTCTCACTTTTTATAGTTTTACTTCTTATGACTTCTATTATGTTTGGAATATATATGATCTTAATTTCTATGAATATTGTTTGGATCGATTCTTATGAGTGGTATCAATTGAAATGTTACGATTTCTATTATAGTATGCTATGAGCAAATGTCTTGTATGTGAGAAAATTGAAATATCCTATATGATTGCTGAATGCTTTTTCCTTATAAACTCTTATTTCATCAAAACATGAGGAATAAAGTGAGGGGGAGTCTTTCTCATTTTCTTTAAAAATGCCTTAAGATCATAATTGATGATGTCAAAAAGGAGTAGAGAAATAAAATTGGGCAATAAGCAAAATTGATAATGAAAATAAGTAATTTAAAAAATTTTTAAGCAATTTTTAGTAATTCGCAAGTAATTTGCAATTTCTATAAGAAATTTTTAAACTACTCTTATTGCAATTATTCAAATGTTTAGTTATAAGCAATCTTCAAACTACTCTTGATGGAATATTATTCAAATGATTGGCTATAAAGTTCAAGTGACACATCTCCATAAATTTAAAATTCTTCATCAATGCTTCATATGAAGAAACCAGATCTAGGATTTCATGAATAGATCTTAAAACTTTTCAGGATCAGACAGTGAAAGACTTAAATAAATTAAATATTTATTTAAATAAATATATAAATACCTAGATCTTAGATATATTATATGATCAAGGCATGATATTAAATCAGAAAATAAAAATATAAAAAAGAAGGAAAGATTGATCACATCAACCTAGATCTATACTACATCTAATGCAGGTATGAAATTAATAGATCAGATCTATTACATGTGCAAGTTAGACGTTCTACTGGGTTAAGACATTGAGTCTCAATGTTTGGGAGTCTATGGTCAAGAGTTCCACTGGACTGGAACTCTTTGACTAAGAGTTTCACAACTCTAGGACACTAAGTCCTACATATCTGAGACTCTTTGATTGAGAGTTGGAACTCCATAATCATGAGTTCTACTTGTTTTGGACTCCAGGATCAAGAATTCCACTGGTTTGAGACTCTTCGATCAAGAGTTTTATTTTGATGGGACTCTGTTGTCTGGACACCCACTGGATTTGGACTCTAATTTTATGAGAGATTTTATTAATGATTTAATCACTAATTAACTTAATTTAATTGCATAATTATTTTTGGTCCAAGTCCAATTGAATTGAATTTAGTTGGGTCTGACCCGATTAGGTCATTAGTTGACCTAATCGCCGAGGAGGTTTGAACCCTAATTTGATCAGAGATTGGGCTTGATCAATTCCTAATTTTATTAAAATTTAGTTGAGCCTAATTAAGCCTAAATGTGTTGGATTTGAATTAGTCTAATTGGGCCTAACCTATTTTGAATTGGTTGGTTCAATTGGTTCAAGTTTGAATTTCAAAGACTAGTTTGACTAGTCTTCTTTCCCTGCGCCATTTAACCCATGCCTACTTAAAAATTTAATTTAATTCTCTCATACCTTTTTTCCCATGCACAAAAGAGCTTTTGACCAGGTCTTCCATGCTCCAAATGGATAAGATATGGTTGTTATTTGTTTTAGTTTGAATGAGATTCAAACTTGGATAAAAACAACCACGACCTTATCCATGTGCCACCCTTCTCTTGTGTGACACATTTGCTACACGAGAAAAGGTTTCTCATGATTTTCTTCCATGCCAAAAGATGTTCTTGCCCACCCTTTCTCACATCCCAAGTGGATAGGATCGGATGGTTTTGAGGTTGAATTCAAAATGAGTTTGAATTTGGCCTAACAACCAACCCATCTTTCTCTCCATGTGGGGTCTCTCTCTTTGGCTCAAAAATAAATAGGAGGAATTTTTGGGATATGAAATATTAGATATAAGATTAAGAGAGGACTTTTGTGAGCCTCCTGATGTGTGAGAAAAAGTTTTAAAAAATTCTATGAGGAGAAAAACTAGAGAAAGGCTAGCGTAAGGTTTCAAGGTGCATTTGATCTAGTGTTTTGACCTGGGATTCGGGAATCCATTTCATGAGCTACGAGTGTCGAAAGCTCACAAAACTTTATGGAGAATCTCCTCTACCTCTCTATTATATCTACCAGTGAGCCAAAGCATCTGTGAAGCCCGTAGACAAGGATCAAAGGAGTTTGATCAAAATAGTCGCTGAAAGACTTTGGTGTCGAGCTAGCACTCTTGTGGGAGCCGATCAGGATCAGGAGCCTCATGTGGACGATCCATGAAGGCCAGTACTTATGTGGCTATGTCATAACCAGTGGATCTCCTTGACAATAATAAGATCATGGTGATCAACTATCCGTGAAAAGGTATTATGTTCTAAATACATAGATGTAGTAAATAGTTCACTACATAGTTTTATTTTCAGATCTATTGATGTATGCATGCATATTATGTTTAGATCCTAATATGTAGGATTAAATAATTTAATATGATTAATAGATAATTAATTAAATTAATTATTTTTTGCTGTATCATTGCTATTTTTGAAAAAATTTTGAAAGTAGCATAGCAAACCCTGCACTGTTTCCTTCAATTGGTATTAGAGCGAGATTTCTTAAACATGATATGCTTTCATATTTAGATTAAAAATTTAAATTTGATTTAAATATTAATTTAATAATTTAAATAATTATATATAAAAAATTAAAATCTTGATCATACGGACTGCAGGTTATCCTACTATAGGGTTTACCCCCTACAGTGAAAAGGTTGTCCTAGTATGTTATTGATCTATATTGTTTATCATGAAATTACTAGATTTGACCTAATATTTTTATGATCAAGTTATATTAGGATTTAATCAGATTGATGATTATGAATGCATAATTAGATAAAGTTTGATTCATGATTTCTTGATTATGTAGTGTACATAGTTTCAGATTAAACCCTACAACTAGTATTGTTTATGAATTAAGATGATTTAATGAGTCGACTCAATTAGTGAACAATTTTAAGTTGTAAAGAACCTTTTAAAATTAAAAATATTTTTAAAATACCAAACCCTAACCCTCAGCCCATAAATTTAATTAAAAATTAAGTATAATGATTTAGTGTCTAGAATTATGAATTAAGACTCTAAGTCATTAATCATAAACTTATCGGTTATTGGGTTAGCTGAATTAGGTCCTTAAATTGGGTTAGACCTAAGGTTAGTTAAAAGGTGGACTAATTTAGAGTAATTGATCTAATCTAATTAAATGTTAATTTAGATTAGGTCAAAGACTCTATAGACTCCATTACAATAGTTGTAGTTGGTCAAGTCCATACCTTTAACAAGGACCAAATGGACTTGATTCAAGGCTTCATGGTCGAATCCAAAATTACTAGGTTGGTCAAATTAAAACTAATAAATTGGATGGTATCTAAGGTAAGTTTGGCAGTTTGATCAGTGGTTTTTAATTGAGAGCTACTCGCACTGATTCGGTCTTTGATGAGTTAATGGCATATCCCTTCCACTGATCTTGCTTACCTGGCCATCCTGGTGAGTTAGATTTTGATTAGATCACTTGATGATTTGGGCTCACCCATGTCTATTAGGTAAATCAGCCTGACTGATTTAGGTGCTCCTAATGTCAGCTTAGATTAGATCTTTTTTCTGACTTGGTGAAGTCAGTAGGAGGATCAAAATTGGCTCGCTGAATTTTTTTAAATTGATTAACTAAATCCTTAAAAATTATTAAGTTCTTAAAAATAAAATAATTATATAGATAACTAAATCATAGCCTCCCATTAAGTTGAATGATAATGGGTTCATTAGTATAATGATTATTGAAGGCCCAATGGCTCGGTGATTATTGACTAATGAAATTATCATTTATAAAATGATAATTTGGTTAAGTCTTTCTAATGGTGGTAAGACTGGCCGACCAAAGTCAGGCCTGATCATTTATTAGTTAGATAAGACCAAATGTGGTCATGTTAATGGTTGAACCTAATCGAACCTTTTCACTAAAGGCCAAAGCCTACTGATTAGGTCTATGGGACAAAATCAATGTTACTAAAAGTTGTTTAGAGAAACAATTGATTTTGAATCTATCCATAGGTGCACATGGGTTGATCAACCAAAGTTGGGCTCATGTGTAGTCTATATAGATTCTAGTATCCACAAAGAAAATAGAGTAATTCTTCGAATTGGAGGTAGAGGCTATCAATTTGTATAAAATAGTGGGAGGACCTTTAGACTGAAGTCCAAGTCTTTAGGATTAATAATTCATATACTAATTAGGTTTGATTTTTCTTTTTGTGCAGACATGCCCACTAACCTATTACTTCGATCATTGTTAGACCATGATAAATTAATGAAACCCAACTACGATAGCTGGTATCGTAAGATAAAAATCATTCTGGATAATGAGCAAATCCTTTATGTGGTAATGGATTAAGCACCTCAGGAGCCAGCCTTGAATGCCATGGGAGCGGATCGAGATACTTATCTGAAGTAGCTCAATGATCGCACCACCATTCGATATATAATGCTGGCAGTAATGAATGATGAGTTTAGTCATAGGTTTGAAAACACCTAGCCACAGGACATGCTTCAAATATTGAACGACTCCTTTGGCACGCCGGACGATGTTGAAAGGCACAAAACAAGTTATGCCATTTTCAATGCTCGGATAAGGGATGGGGCCTCAGTCATTGATCATGTGTTGTACATGATCGAGATGATTGAGCACCTTAGCATGTTGGGCTTTCTCCTACATGAGCAGCTTAGTAAGGATGCGATCCTTAATTCTTTGCCCAAGTCCTTCCTCCCCTTCCTAACTCATTTAAGAATAACAAAGCCTACATTGAACTACCATGGCTTGTTGGGGTTACTGTAGAACTTTGAAAAGGATCACCAACTCTAAAAGAAGATGGTAAATATAGTGCGAGGGTATTCTTCTGGTCATCGACCCTTTAAGAAAGGAAAGAAGAACAAGAAGAAGAAAAATAAGAAGGTGCGGCTGCATGCTGGGATGACTACACAGAGTCAAACTAAGAAGCACAAGCCTGACCAGAGCCAGGCAGAGTGCTTCTTCTATAAAAAGCAAGGGCACTGAAAGAGGAACTGTCCTCTATACATTATCTCCCTGGATCCAAACAGGTCGAGAAAGAAGCAAGTGGTTGCTGGGCAAGGTATTTATATGATAACACCTTGCAATTTTTTCTTATTTCATTCTACTGCTTGTGTATTACATACTGGAAGCTCTTATCATATTTGTAATTCTATGCAAGGCTTGCAGGTCAGTAGGAGATTTGATCAAGGCAAGAGGTTTCTGAACGTTGGAGATGGAAGATAAGTTTCAATTCTAGCTTTAGAAATCATGAACCTTGTAATCAATTCAAATAAAGTTATTCTTAATGAATGTCATTATTGTCCAACTTTCTTATTGAATGTCATTTCTATAGGCTTTTTGACAATGAATGGTTTTGAAATATCAATAAAAGAAAAATTTTATAATATCATTTTGAATGGTGTTATAATTTTGATTGGACAATTGAATAACAGAATTTATTTACTTTCTATGCATGTTAACATGGTTTAATCCTCTGGTAAATATTCTAGAATTAGTGATATGTCTGATGTCTACCTTTGGCACTGTAAGCTAGGTCATATTAGTAAGAATAGAATCAACAGATTAGCTCAAGAAGGAATTCTTAAGGTTAGTGATTGTGAGTCACTTTCGACCTATGAGTCATGTCTTCTTGGTAAGATGATCAAGTCACCTTTTACTTAAAAAGGTGAATGAGCCACTGAACTCCTGAGTTTAGTATATTTAGATGTATATGGACCCATGAGCTCAAATGCCAGAGGTGGATATTTCTAATTCATAACCTTCATAGATGACCTATCGAGGTTAGGGTATGTCTATTTAATGAAGCATAAGTCAGAGTCGTTTGAAATGTTCAAACTATTTTAAAATAAGGTAGAAAAGCAAACTAGAAAGAGTATTAAAAGTCTTCGATCTGACCGAGGTGGTGAGTATCTTTTCAATGAGTTTCTAATATATCTTGGGGAGAACGGAATTCTCTCCCAATGGACCCATCCTAGAACACCGCAACATAATGGTGTGTCTAAAAGAAGAAATCGGATCCTGTTGGACATGGTTCGATCCATGATGGAGTTTGCTGGTTTGCCGATCTTCCTATAGGGATATACGCTCGAGTCAGCTTATTATATTCTAAATAGGATTCCTAGTAAATCTATTAATAAAACACCATATGAAATATCGACAGGAAGTAAGCCAATGCTTTCATATCCTAGGGTTTGAGGCTATCCGGCTTACATCAGACATTTGATGACAGACAAGTTTGGACATAGGTCTGATAAGTATAGATTTATAGGTTACCCAAAAGAAACCAAAGAGTACTACTTCTATCTTGCTGATGAGCAAAAAGTGTTTGTCAGCCTTAAGGCAGTCTTTTTAGAAAAGGAGTTCCTTGGTGAAGGAACTAATGCCTCCAAGGTCGAACTTGATGAAGTACGATAGGTGAAAGAATGGACACAAGTTATTGAACCTGAGCTAGATCTGATTACATCAGACCTAGAACCTATTGTAGAAGCATCCTTAAGGTGATCTGGTAGAGTACCACATCAACCGGATAGATACTATGATTTTCTAGTCCAGGATGGGGATCCTATCGAACTTGATGAGAACGATCAAGACCCAATCACCTATATGGATGCAATGCAGAGATCCGACTCTGAGAAATGGCTTAAGGTCATGAAATCTGAGATGGAATCCATGAAGGTCAATAATGTATGGACATTGGTTGACCCAGCCGAAGGGGTAAAACCAATAGGATATAAGTGGGTCCTCAAAAGAAAAAGAGGTGCAGATGAAAAGGTAGAGATCTATAAAGTCCATCTGGTTGCCAAGAGGTACCGTCAACGTTATGGTATTGACTATGACGAGACGTTCTCTCCTATAGCAATGCTCAAATTCATTCGGATAATGCTTGCTATAGCTGCCCATCTGGACTATGAAATCTGGCAAATGGATATGAAAATAGTTTTCCTAAATGGAGAGTTAGATGAAGAGGTGTATATGATACAACCTGAAGATTTCACGTCCATAGATGAGTCTAAGGTGTGTAAGCTTTAGAGGTCTATTTATGGATTGAAGCAAACATCTCAGAGCTGGAACATATGATTTAATAGAACAATCAAAACATATGGCTTCATTAAGAATGAAGAGAAGCCCTGCATATACAAGTGGGCTAATGGTCCGGCAATAGTATTCCTAATATTGTACGTGGATGACATTCTCTTAATTGAAAATGATGTCTCTGCATTATAAGGAATAAAGATCTAACTTTCATCATAATTCTCCATGAAAGATCTAGAAGAAGCTTCCTACATTCTAGGGATGAAGATCTATAGAGATAGATCTAAAAGGTTGCTTGGATTATCCCAATCTACGTACATTGACACTGTGCTGAAATGGTTCATCATGAAAAATTTTAAAAAAGGCTATCTACCGATAGGCCATGGAATTTCTCTTTCAAAGAGGGATTGTCCAACAACACCTCTAGACAGAGAGCATATGAATAGAATACCATATGCTTCAGTAGTGGATTCTATAATGTATGCCATGACATGTACGCAACCAGATGTGGCATACTCACTAGGTGTAGTGAGTAGATACCAATCTAATCCAGGGAAGAATCACTGAAAGGTTGTTAAAACCATCCTAAAGTATTTAAGAAATACTAAGGATCAGTGGCTTGTATATGGTGAATCGGACTTAAAACTTATGGGGTTCACAAACTTTAGTTTTCATTCTGATCATGATGATAGCAAGAGTGTGTTGGGATATATATTTACCCTTAATGGTGGGGTTGTTTGCTAGAAGAGTTTCAAGCAGCACACTATGGCTGATTTAGTTTGCGAGGCAGAGTATGTCGCTACATCAGATACTACCAAAGAAGTGGTGTGGCTAAGAAAATTCATCACCGAGCTTAGAGTAGCACCCTTCATTGATGGTCCAGTTCTGCTCTATTAAAATAGCTTTGGAGCTATTGCTCAAGCGAGGGAACCAAAGGCACACCAGCGGATGAAGCATATTATATCTCGCTACCATCTTATTCGAGAGATTGTGAATCAAGATGACGTCGACCTTCTGAAGATTGATGAAAAGAAGAATCTGGCTGACCCATTCACTAAAGCTATTATAGTGAAGGAGTTCGATGACTTTAAGTCGAAGATAGTGAAGAAAAATTCTGATTTTTTGGATCATATTTGTTTAGATCTGATCGGATCAAGAGATATATTTCAAAAATTTTTTTCTTTGATCTATATCAGATCTGGGATGTTTCAGATCTGATCTTTATTATTTTAATAATTAAAATAAATTTAAATAAATTAAATCAAATTTAATTTATCTTGACGTAGGGTAATCCTATTATCCATTGATAATCCTGTAAGCAGTGGAAGGTTCTGAATCTAGCCATGCAAGTGCCTGGCTGATAAGTGATAAAAATATACTAATAAAAGTATTAAATTATAAAATAAATTAATCTATTTCTTTAAAAATTTATATTTTTATTAATCTTATATAGGAAAGAAGGCCATCAATATGAAGATCTTATTTTTTTGGTTCAGATAAAATAAATTTCAAGCAAAACGGACTTCAAACGAGCCCAGACTTGAATTTCAAAAAAAAAAAAAACATCGATGCAACGCTGACGTCAGGATGATGTCAGCATTTTTCGTGATGCACGATGGACCATCTGAAGGGTATTTCGAAAATTTCATAGCAAGAGGCACGCTCTGATTGGCTGAAGAATGCGGCGGTCCATGCAACACCGGGCTCGCGCATGGTCCACGGAGGGCAATTTGGAAATTTTGTCTGATCCAATGGGTGGCATTCACTGAAACTCGATCGGATGGCCAAAATGAAGGCGCTGATGGACGGCATCCGCAGCTCCCGATCGAGATCCAACGGCTGAGATTTATCCCAAAGTTAAACTATAGATCATAAGGCTTATTTCTATGTGATTGGATGGCCCAGATTCGATCCAACGGTTGATCCAATGGCTGGCATTAAATTTGACTTGATCTGAGTTATTTTAAGAGGTTTTTGAGTGGTTTTTGGATCGTTTGATCGACATCTAACAGCCAGAATTATCCAGATCTTAATTTGAGTTGTTTTGGGAGTCTTAAACCTAGTTTTTGATGAATTTTGGGGGGAAATCAAACTCTTTATCTATAAAAACCTATGGTTGTCGTGACAAAAACATCAATTAGAGAGAGACAAAGAGAGAGATGGGGAGAAAAAGAGAGAGGGAGAAAAAGAGAGAGAGAGAGAGAGAAAGAGAGAGGAGAGAGATAGAAAGAGAAGAGTGATTTGTAAGAAAATCAAAAAAAGATTTTTTTGATTTCTTTCGACGATCAAGACATCGATTAAGGAGCCTCTTCATCTTCGCCAAGTTCTTCACATCAAGAGCAGCAGACAATCAATTTCAGCAATCAAACAGTCTAATTTCTCTATGCTTTTTATTTTATTTGCTATTTTTGAATTTGTTATCATGAACTAAATTTTATTTTACTAAGGCTAAGGTGTAGCCACTCTTTTGATGCAATATTCAGTGTGATTATTTTTAAATTTTATTCATGAGGAGTATATAAATCTGATCTTAATGCTTTTAGATTACTGGCCATCTTCTAATTGATCTGATGAACATAGATGTTACGGACCAAGTACATCTATGTTAATGCTTCTTGATTATATACCTTGTATTATGAATCAAATTAGAATTCATATGCATGCAAGAATTTTAGTGCGCTTTGGACGCAGCGTATTTTAATTAGAGGGTTTCACAAAACCTAATGCATTAATATTTATTTAAATTACACCTGGACCAAAGGATAATTAATAAATATTAATAGTTTTGCTATGCCTGGACCAAAGGGTAGTGAATAAATTAGGAGACTCCACCGTCACATGAAATAAAATTAATCTAAAAATCTGAATATTGTATTGACTGAGTTGGTGAACCGATTGCCTTAGTAATCCATTGCTCTTGAGTTTAAAACCCTAATAATTTACACTCTCTCTATTTAATTAAAAACTTTTAATTATTTTTTTTTATTTTTCTTTAATTTCTTATTCTCATAAATCGATCTTCTAAATAAAGCATAGGAAAGAGCTTTTCAGTACTTATTTTCCAATCCTCTAGGGACGATACTCTACTCATTCACTTTATTACTTGATCGACTGGTGCACTTGCCATAGCTATAAATTAGCACGCATCAAGTTTTTGGCGCCGTTGCCGGGGATTGTGTCTAAAATAATATTAAAATTTTGATCCTAGCTTTACTTTAGAAATTTATTTTTAATTTTTATTATTTAAAAAAAAAAAATTTAGTGCATGACACGTACTGGACATAGTAACTTACTACCTTTAGATCCAAAAATTGAAAGGACCATTAGAAGACTACAACAAGAAGAGAAACATGGCAGCTGAAGATCCTAACGACATCAATCTAGGATTGGATATGGCGACTGAAGGACAGCATGAAGCTATTCGACCAGTACATCATCCATTAAATGATTACATCACACCATCTATAGCCGATGCAGCTTCGAGCATCAGGAGACCGCCTGTACGAGCAAACAACTTCGAAATAAAATCGACGATGATCCAGATGATTCAATCAACTGTCCAATTCAGTGGACACGTGCATGATGATCCGAATGCCCATATTTCTAATTTTCTTGAACTTTGTGATACTTTTAAAATTAATGGGGTGTCGGATGATGCTATTAGATTAAGGTTATTTCCTTTCTCTTTATGGGACAAAGCTAAAAGTTGGCTTCATTCTCTTCCTGCAGGTTCTATCACAACTTGGGATGTCCTAGCCCAAAAATTCTTAGCCAAGTACTTTCCACCTTCCAAGACTGCCTAAGATGCGCAACGATATCACTTCTTTTATGCAGATGGACATGGAGACACTATATGAGGCTTGGGAGCATTTCAAGGAAACTGCTGAGGAGATGTCCACATCATCAACTACCCGTATGGCTTCAGGTACAAACTTTCTATAATGGTTTATCTCCTACTAATCGTTCTATGATTGATGCAGCAGCAGGAGGAACCATTAATCAAAAAATGGAGGAAGAAGCCTTTCGATCTGATCGATGAGATGGCATCAAATAGCTATCAATGGCAGACAGAAGCGCATGATGCCAAAAAGACTAGCAGCTGTGCAGGGAGTAGATTGCGTGCCAACCTTACTAGCTGAAATTGCAGCCCTTAGAGCCGAAGTCAACAACTTAAAGGGAACAGCTATGCATGTTCAGAGCATTACTTGTGACCTGTGTGGAGGAGGACACGATACGAGCAATTGCCAGACAGGTAATCCTTTTGCTAAAACAACTGATACAGCTAATTATATTGGTAATTTTTTCAGGCCGCAACAAAACAATCCCTACTCCAACACATACAATCAAGGGTGGAGGCAGCACCCAAATTTCTCATGGAGCAATCAAAATGCAGCACAACAGCCACCCCCGGGATTCCAAGTACCTGAAAAGAAGTCCAACATGGAAGAGCTGATGGTCAAATTTATGCAAAACCAAGAAGCAACTATAAAAAATTTGGAAGCCAAACTTAGGCAGGACCAAACAGCAGCAATTCGAAACTTGGAGATGCAAATAGGTCAAATGGCTAAGATAATCTCCGAGAGACCTCAAGGATCCTTGCCAAGCAATACGGAGACAAATCCAAGGGAGCAAGTCAATGCTATCACCCTAAGAAGTGGTACAAAGCTGGAGGAGCCACATCAGAAGAATGAGACTGAAGAGCCAACTACAAATAAGGAACCATCAACTAAAATTCGTCAGTCACCAAAACAACCAGCAGATGGATGGTCTCCAGGTATACGATTTGCTGATCCAAATGTGAAGCCCTACGTGCCGCCACTACCATTCCCAGAGAGACAAATACAGCATCCAGATAAGAAATTTTCTAACTTTTTCAAAATTTTAAAGAATTTACATATTAATATTCCTTTTGTAGATGCTATTACTCAAATGCCCAGGTATGCCAAGTTTCTCAAAGAAATCTTAACAAATAAGAAAAAGCTGAAGGAGCATGAGAGAATAAATTTGAATGAAGAATGCTCAGCAATACTTCAAAATAAATTACCACAGAAGTTAAAAGATCCAGGGAGTTTTACTATCCCCTGCATTATTGGTGATTGTAGTTTTGATAAAGTTTTATGTGATTTAGGAGCAAGCATTAATCTCATGCCTTTTTCTATTTTCAGGAAGCTGGGTCTAGGAGAACCAAAGCCTACCACTATTACTCTTCAATTAGCCGATAGATCCATTAAATATCCAAGAGGTATAGTGGAGGATGTCTTGGTAAAGGTAAACAAGTTTATTTTTTCTATTGATTTTATTGTTCTTGATATGAAAGAAGATTATGATGTACCCCTTATTTTAGGGAGACCCTTTTTAGCTACTGGAGGAGCTTTAATAGATGTTCAACAAGAAAAATTAATTCTTAGAGTCCAAGATGAACAAGTTACTTTTAATGTTTTCAAAGATACTAAACAAACTGATGATAATCAAACTTATTTTCTAATTGATATTATTGACAATCCATTATATGAGAATTCTGTAGAAAATAGGTTTGAGACTATAAAAGCGAGCAATGTCAAATTGAAAGAGGACTCGATCAAACATGAAAGTATTCCAATTGAAGTGGCACCAGATTGATCCACTTTAGAACTCAAAGAAAGTCAAGCTGAAGACTATAAATCAGAACTACTAGATAGGTTGTTTCTTTTCTTTTTAGTTTTGATCATTTTTTTTTCTTTTATTTTTTCAGTAATTTATTGTTGCTCTTTTACTGCTTCTGGTGTGTATTTTCAATTTTGCAGAAAAATCAATGAGAGCTCAAGCAAAATTTCAAAGCTCCAAAGAACCAGACTGAACCAAATCAGGTGTATTCCTTCCTATCCTTTATTGCACCCTTTATTTTTCTTTCTCCTTTAAGACAATGTAGAATAAGTTAAAAAAAAAAAAAATCATGTGTCAAGAAGAAAATCTTGAGCAAGATAAACTGGATAAGTGATAAAAGATAGAATTATTTGCTAATGAATGTAACGAGTTAAAGAAGTAGATTATTTGGTCAACTTTTAGCAAGCCTACTTAGGTCATTAAAAGATTATTAGCACTTTTTATTGCACATGCACACTAACAAGGCAAAGTAGGTATTGATTATAAGGCCAACTGAGGATTCAATTATCACTGAAAATTGATAATTAATATACATTCTAATCAAAGAAACTTGAATTTAAGGAAAGAGCTACCTGCCTATAAATAAAGTGCAAAAGATAGAGTATATGTGGATTGCCCAAAGCCTAGTAACTGGGTCTCTGCACCTAGGTCAAGTGTGAAAATTCACGTAAAATGGTGAAGGGAAGGCCAGGATGCTCAGCACAGAAAAAAAAAAAAAAAAGAAAAGGCAGTGTGAAAGCTACCTTAATTCATGAGTATAAAATTGAGAATGTATAGAAAATTGACCAAAATAGGTGATAAGAGAAGATACTTTTGTTCTTTTAATTTAATACTGAAATGCTAAAGTTAGTCATCACGAACACAAGTGCTATAGATCTTTGATGTACTCTAAGAAAGTTTTTAATTGTATTGACTGAAAAATTTGCTTCTGAAGCTCAATGCTTAGTTAGCAGTATTTTCTAAACTTTTTGACCTTTAATCCTAGATTTTATCTTTGTGATGGATAATCTTATTGAAACATGGTATTAAATAAAACATTGCTAAGGGACTAGCAATGACTAAGTTGGGGGGTGTGATAAGTGGTAAAAATATACTAATAAAAGTATTAAATTATAAAATAAATTAATCTATTTCTTTAGAAATTGATACTTTTATTAATCTTATGTAGGAAAGAAGGCCACCAATGTGAAGATCTTATTTTTCTGGTTCAGATGAAATAAATTTCAGGCAAAACGGACTTCAAACGAGCCCAGAATTGAATTTCAAAAAAAAAAAAAAAAAATGCCGATGCAACGCTGACTGATGTCAGCATTTTTTGCGGTGCACGGTGGACCATCTGAAGGGTATTTTGGGAATTTCATAGCAAGAGGTGCGCTCTGATTGGCTGAAGAACGCGGCGGTCCATGCAACACCGGGCTCGCGCATGGTCCATGGAGGGCAATTTGGGAATTTTGTCTGATCCAACGGGCGGCATTCACTGAAACTTGATCGGACGGCCGAAATGAAGGCGCTGATGGACGGCATCCGCAGCTCCCGATCGAGATCCAACGGCTGAGATTCATCCCGACGTTAAACTAATAGATCAGAAGGCTTCTTTCTATGCGATCGGAATGGCCCAGATTCGATCCAACGGTTGATCCAACTGGCATTAAATCCGACTTGATCTGGGTTATTTTAAGGGGTTTTTGAGTGGTTTTTGGACCGTTTGATCAACATCTAACGGCAGAATTATCCAGATCTTAATTTGAGTTATTTTGGGAGTCTTAAACCTAATTTTTGATGGATTTTGGGGAAAAATCAAACTCTTTATCTATAAAAATCTATGGTTGTCGTGAGAAAAAAAATCAGAGAGAGACAGAGAGAGAGGGGGAGAAAGAGAGAGAGGGAGAAAAAAGAGAGAGAGAGAAAGAGAGAGGAGAGAGGTAGAAAGAGGAGTGATTTGTGAGAAAATCAAAAAAAGATTTTTTTGATTTCTTTCGACGATCAAGACATCGATTAAGGAGCCTCTTCTTCTTCGCCAAGTTCTCCACATCAAGAGCAGCAGACAATCAATTTCAGCAATCAAACAGTCTAATTTCTCTATGCTTTTTATTTTATTTGCTATTTTTGAACTTGTTATCATGAACTAAATTTTTTTTACTAAGGCTAAGGTGTAGCCACTCTTTTGATGCAATATTCAGTGTGATTTATTTTTAAATTTTATTCATGAGGAGTATATAAATCTGATCTTAATGCTTTTAGATTACTGGCCATCTTCTAATTGATCTGATGAACATAGATGTTACGGACCAAGTACATCTATGTTAATGCTTCTTGATTATATACCTTGTATTATGAATCAAATTAGAATTCATATGCATGCGGGAATTTTAGTGCGCTTTGGACGCAGCGTATTTTAATTAGAGGGTTTCACAAAACCTAATGCATTAATATTTATTTAAATTACACCTGGACCAAAGGATAATTAATAAATATTAATAGTTTTGCTATGCCTGGACCAAAGGGTAGTGAATAAATTAGGAGACTCCACCGTCACATGAAATAAAATTAATCTAAAAATCTGAATATTGTATTGACTGAGTTGGTGAACCGATTGCCTTAGTAATCCATTGCTCTTGAGTTTAAAACCCTAATAATTTACACTCTCTCTATTTAATTAAAAACTTTTAATTATTTTTTTATTTTTTTATTTTCTTTAATTTCTTATTCTCATAAATCGATCTTCTAAATAAAGCATAGGAAAGAGCTTTTCAGTACTTATTTTCCAATCCTCTAGGGACGATACTCTACTCATTCACTTTATTACTTGATCGACTGGTGCACTTGCCATAGCTATAAATTAGCATGCATCACTTGAAGGAAAATCCTGACAGGTTCGTTCAGATCTGATCAGATCAAGAGATATATTTCAAAAATTTTTCTCTTGATCCCAATCAGATCTTGATATGTTTAGATCTGATTCTTATTATTTTAATAAATAAAATAAAATAAGATAAATTAAATCAAATTTAATTTACCTGATTTGGGTAATCCTATTACCCTGTTGATGATCCTGATTGCAGCGGAAGGTTCTGGATCTAGCCACGCAAGCGCCTGGCCTCTACCGGTATCCACTCGGGTTGGATCTGGAGATCCTCTTCTTCTCTATCACATCTCCAAAAATTCAGATCTGGATCTGATCTGGAGGATCTTCAAAACTCTTTTGAAGATCAGCAGTCGTCCTTTGCAGCAGCGCAGCCTTCTTGCTTTTGATCGCCTTTCTCTTGATTGAATCGCACCAACCAAGGTCCAAAACTCCTTTTTGGACGTGGAGAGCAAGGGGAGAAGAGACGTTATGGCATGGAGAAGGAGGGGAGAGGCAGCCTTGGGGCGTGGGGTTTCTCAATTGAATTCATTAGAATCTGAGTTGGGCGCAGGGTCTTATTTATAGACTAAGCTGTGATCCAACTCCTCTTCTTCCCAACCAATCACAACCCTTTGTGAAATCAGATCTAAATCTGATTGGTGGGAATAGAGTCCCCTGGATTCCTCCTTAGAGGGTGCCTAAGACCAGTCAAAGTTGGTTCTTAGAAGAACTCTAATTGGAATCCAAAAAGGAGATGGAGTCCTTGTCCAACAAGGACTCCTAGGCGCCTCCAACTTGGGCACACGCCTAGGGTGGCGTGCGCCCTTCTCCTTGCCAGGTTCTGGCAGGGGGACAGGCCCCCACCAGCTCTCCAATAGGTGCATGACATGTGGTCAAAAGTCAAAGTGTCAATGGTCAACGTTTGACCAGTCAAAGGTAGACTTTTGACCAAAGTCAAAGAACAAGAAATGGCAGGTGACCAAAAATGGCAGGTAATGTCTTACAAAATAAGACAACCTTTTCTGACTTGGACAACCTCCAGTCAGACCATATGAAGGCCTCTGATTGAGCACAAACTCCTTTGGCTCAGACAGGACAACTTATTTATGATAGCAAAAGAAGAACGTTAGGTTCAATCGAGTGCTAGCACGATTTCCTTGAACCTAATTGAATCTCATTCAGATCAATTGAACTAGATCAGTTCAATTGATGATCACCAGATTCAAACCCTTGTTTGTGTGACCCAGTTAGGTTCAGTTCTGTATGGTAATGGGATATGTCATGATCTCTATCATCGACATCATCGAAACTCCTTTCGATGGATCAGAACTCTTCTGATTCGAACAGCTAGAATGATCGATCATCTAAATCATTCTAATTGCTCCCAAAATCCACCAGTGACACCTAGCAGTATATGGTGGCAACCCATCAGAGCTGAATGCGAACCTCTTGGTGCAGCTACCTGTGTGATTCAGTTCTTCTATCTTGAGCCCCGATCAGATTAGGGTTAAGGTGAACTCGTCAAACCCTAGTCTCTGTCATATGATGTAATCATTCGATTCGAGTCCAATGTGAAAATCTAAATAGAAACTCTTTCTATTATTTCACTCTACCATGGCCATGGACTTCTGGACTTGATTCTCATGATTCATCATAGGGCTGCTCCTCTACCACCGAGGTAGATAGATTCCATCTTGATGCAATCCAGTTCCTACAATGAACATGTCATAGCCAACATACACCTCAGGGTTCCATATGGCTAGGAGACCGAGTAATGGTGTAGTCAAACTATAACACCCTCAAGGTGAACTGCCGATGCATCTCAGGTCAAAGAACCAGACACACTACTGCAGCATCGAGTCAGTCATTGACGAGAAGGTAGACTCCCTAATGACTACTCGAGGTGGTCACGCTCAGTGCCCTCGTTCTCTAACGAGTACCTGTACTCTCGCTCCGGTGTCTCCACACCGTAGACTCAAGACTCATCTACTAAAGAGAAGCGATTGTACACCAACCTTCCGGATCAATCACCATCCTCGTGATGATCCTATGGTCGGGAGCAATTTATGAGTTAATAATGATTATTCATGTCTTAAATTTTCAACTCTTGAAAATATGAATTATCATTACCATTAACTCAAAGGATGTATCACAGACACTAAATACACATATGTGATAGAAAATAACCCATTTTATTGATTTAGTCAAAATTATAATTTTGCCCCTAGAAGTGTATTACAAGTGTCAGCCAATTCTGGCTTCTAGGGCACATATATCTAACAATCTCCCACTTGTCCTAAAGCCAATTGGCTACAAGTCTAAGTCCCATCTTCTCAAGGTGGGCTTCGATCTTCTGCTGGCCCAACGGCTTTGTAAGTGGGTCTGCCACATTATCTGCGGAGTTGACTCTCTTGACCTCGACGTAACCTTTCTTGAGGTAATCGTGGATGAGTGGTATCACCGTTTGCTTGGAACTCTTTCCAGCACAAACAGTCTGCCAGATGTCGACTTTCGATCATCTATATCGGACATGAAGTCCGAGTCTGTGTATCCCTGGACCTTGGAGTTCTCCATTACCAAAGACCAACATCATATCCTTAGTTCTTCTCAAGTACTTAAGGATACATTTCACAGAAGTCCAGTGTTCTTCACCTGGATTTGACTGATATCTGCTTGTGACACTCACAGCATGGGCTATATCAGGTCGTGTACATAGCATGGCATACATGAGGCTCCCTATTGCAGAAGCATAAGGGATCTTGCTCATGCGTTCTATTTCCTCAGGTGTGCTGGGGCACATCTTCTTGGAAAGATGAATACCATGTCTGAAGGGTATTAATCCCCTCTTAGAGTTTTCCATACTAAACCTCTTTAGTACTTTCTCTATGTACATCTTCTGTGAAAGTCCTAGCATCCTATTCGGTCTATCCCTATAGACCTTAATTCCTAGAATAAAGGATGCTTCACCTAGGTCTTTCATGGAGAATTCCTTGGACAACCACATCTTGACTGATGTCAACATGGGAATATCATTCCCAATAAGGAGGATGTCATCCACGTACAATACGAGGAAGACAACAGCGCTCCCACTGACCCTTTTGAAAACACATGGTTCCTCTTCATTTTTGATGAAACCAAACTTTTTGATCACATCATTGAAACGAGTGTTCCAGCTCCGAGATGCTTGCTTAAGTCCATATATGGACCTTTGCAGCTTGCAAACCTTGTGATCAGTATCACTGGATGTGAAACCTAGCGGCTGTTCCATATAGATATCTTCCTCAAGATATCCATTTAGGAATGCCGTTTTCACGTCCATTTGCCATATTTCATAATCGAAATAGGCTGCAACAGCAAGCAATGTGCGGATGGATTTTAGCATAGCTACTGGGGAAAAGGTATCCTGATAGTCAATGCCTTCGCGTTGACTATAACCTTTTGCCACCAAGTCTAGCCTTGAATGTCTCCACATTCCCATCTGCACCAATCTTTCTCTTGAAGATCCATTTACACCCAATAGGTACTATACCTTCTGGTGGATCTACCAAGGTCCAGACTTGGTTTGAGTGCATCGAGTCAATTTCTGACTGCATTGCCTCTAGCCATTTCTCGGAGTCGATATCTGATATCGCCTCGTTGTAGGTTTTGGGATCATCACCATGAGCACCATTACCTACGAGGAACATTTTCTCTACATCCTCTGAAATAATACCTAAGTATCTTTCAGGGGGATGGAAAACTCTTTCCGATCTACGAGGTGGAGGAGGTAGTGTTCTTATTGGCTCAACCTGATTTGGTTCCACTTGGTCCTTAGCTCGTTCTGCTTGTGAGACTTTCTCATCAAGCTTGATCTGCTTTCCAATGCCGCTATCTTGAATAAACTATTTTTCAAGAAAGATGGCATGTCGACTCACAATCACATTGTGGTCTTCTGGAATGTAGAAATAGTATCCTAATGACTCTTTAGGATATCCTATGAATCGAGCTCTAAAGGACCTAAACTCTAACTTGTCCGCTTGTTGTCTTTTGACATGAGCCGGACAACCCCAAATTCTGAGATGACTCAGACTTGGTTTCTTACCGTGCCATATCTCATACGGTGTGGTAGGAACGGTTTTAGAGGGAACCCTATTCAGTAAATAGATTGAAGTTAACAATGAATGTCCCCAAAGAAAATCAGGGAGGTCTGTGAAGCTCATCATGGATCGAACCATATCCAATAGAGTCCGATTTCTCCGTTCTGAAACCCCGTTGAGTTGAGGTGTTCCTGGTGGAGTCCATTGAGAGACTATGCCATTTTCCTTGAGATAGTCTAGGAATTTCCCGGCTAAGGTATTCACCTCCTCGATCTGATCGAAGAACCTTAATGGGTTTTCCAGTTTGTTTTTCTACTTCATGTCTGAATTCTTTGAACTTTTCAAAAGCTTCAGACTTGTGTCTCATAAGATACACATACCCATACCTAGACAGATCATCGGTAAAGGTAATGAAGTAGACAAAATTGCCTCTAGCCGGCACATCAAATGGGCCGCACACATCAGTATGTACTAGGGCAAGGAGATCTGTGGCCCTCTCCCAATGTCCAACAAAAGGGAGTTTAGTCATTTTGCCTTGAAGACAAGATTCACAAGTTGGATATGACTCGGAAGTCAATGGACTCAATAGCCCATTTTTCTCCAATTTGTTGATCCTATCTTCTGCTATATGACCTAATCTCAGGTGCCATAGATATCTGTCGTTTGGACTATCCCTAGGTCGTTTGGCATTCACGTTTTGCTCGAATAATGAGCATACCTCCAGAAGGACCTTCCTTCTTGTTCTTCAGGGTGGCCAGGTAAGTAGGGCAGTTCCGCTTCCAATGGCCGTCGCTGTTGCAATGGAAATACTTTCCTTTGCCATCGGCCTTTTTCTTCGATTCTGCCTTCTTCTTCTTTGATCCTTCCACCTTTTGCTTTTTCACAGACTTCTTTTTCTTTCCATAAGACTTTCTTTTGGAAGAAGTCCGTTCCATAGCAAGAACTGAGCCTTTAGAACCTTTCATAGAAAGCTCAGCGGTAACCAGCATATTCATTAACTCGGCCAAGGAATTCTGAAGTTTATGCATGTGGTAATTCATGATGAATTGCCCATATGCATCAGTCAAGGATTGCAGAATAATATCGTTCTGCAGGTCCAAGTCCAACTTCACACCGAGCTTCTCAAGCTCTTCCATGTCCTTGATCATTGTCAGACAGTGATCTTGGACTGACTGCCCATCACGCATCTTAGCCTTAAAAAGTCATTTCGTGACTTGATATTTGGCTGCGCGACTCTGTTCACCAAACATCTCCTGCAGGTGAGCCAACATTTGGCGAGCAGTCCCGATATCTTCATGTTGGCGCTGGAGCTCATCAGACATCGAGCCCAACATGTAGTATCTGGCCTTATTGTCTTCGTCAATCCATTTTTCCAGAGACGCTCTCTGTTCAGTGGATGGACGAGCTGGTAAGGTGGGAGGGTCCTGGTCCAAAACATGGGTTAACTTCTCGGAACCCAAAATAATTTTGTAGTTCCTGAGCCAATCTTTATAATTGGGTCCAGTCAGTCTATGTGTGTCCAGGATACGTGCCAATGGGTTGGACGCAGACATTTTCCTGTAGAGAGTCAAAGATTCTAGTTAGATACTGTAATTTTGACTTGACCAATTTGTTTAGGAATTTTATTTTTAAACAAATTAGCTTCCCACTATTTTCTCGGATCCCTACACTCCCTCTGTAGAGATGCGAAAATCTCTACGATTAATGATTTCTAGTGGGTGGTGCGGTCTCACCAACTGACTCATCACCTCACCTAACAGTTATTGGTGATGGGTTAGCCAATGAGTGAATAACTCTTGTTCAATGATTCTCTAATCATGGTGCACCCAAACTTGGTCTCTAATTCATGAATCTCACCATATCCAGAATATTGATCCACTCCTTAGTTAAGTCAGACCCACCATTTGCATGGACTGGGTTCCTAATTGGGTCTCTCACCGTATCCAGAATATTGAGCCCAACTCATCCTCCAGCCCATAGCATCCAATGCCTAATAGACATGGTTGCATCTTCCCGGTGCAACTGAGCCACTGTATCCAGCCGAGAACAATCAACCCCGGGAAGGGCCCGCACGTCTACAATGGTGGAAGACCTCGGACTTAATCTTTTCTTAGGGAGAATTGATTCAGGTCTCTTTAAACTTGACTTATCTTAGTCATAACAATTATGACTAACCTAGTGGCATGGGTCAGCTCGGATTATTGACCACCTCAAATTAGAACTGTGTCAACAGATATGGCCAGGTAAGTGAGACCGGTGGAAGGAATATGCCGTTAACTCACACAAGAACGCATTCAGGTCGAGTAGCTTCCAATTAAAAACCAGTCGGTCGTCTATGCCAAACTTACCTTAGACACCAAATTGTTGAGTCAGAACCAATTGGGTTAGCCTACAATC